>ML806527.1:110670-149469 GCA_009831015.1 Picea engelmannii | reverse complement strand
TAGTTTTAGTTTGATTTTTGTTTATAACTCTGTTGTTTCTCTTTCTAACCTTTTACTTCACAGCTGTCATGCCTAGCAGAGCCCAACTGGGCATGTAAGCACTCTTAATTTGCTCATCAAGTGACGAATTGGGTGCAAACAACATGTATTCCATGTTGATCAATGATGTAGCCCAGGTAATGGACCCTATCCATGCCGAAAGATCTTTTTTCCAAGTTGGCATATAGCTTGTGCTGCCGCAAGGTGTGCAAAACCTATTGAATATGCTGCAAGTGTTATGCCCAAGACTTGCTGTAAATGAGAATGTCATCCAGATACACCACTACAAAAGTATTGGTGAATGCTCACAGGATATCATCCATCATCCTCATGAAAGTGGCTGGAGCATTTGTCAAACCAAAGGGCATGACCAACCATTCAAAAAGGCCTTCCTTTGACTTGAAGGCGGTCTTCCATACATCTGTCTATTCTATCAAGACCTGATGGTAGCTAGACTTCAGATCAATCTTACTGAAGTATTTGGCCCCCGTGAGTTGATCAAGGAGGTCGTTGATTCGGGGAATTGGGTATCAGTTTCTGACTGTGATTTTATTCTAGGCTCGATAATCAATGCATAGTTGCCAGGTTCCATCTTTCCTCTCTCCTAGCACGATTGGGCTCCCACAAGGTGATGGGCTGGGACGGATGTGCCCCTTGTGGAGCAATTCTTGGATCTGTCGCTTGATCTCCTCATACTCTAACATATAGCAGTGATAGACTGGCCCATTGGGAATTGGTGCGTTGGGGGTCAGATCGATGGGGTGCTTGACTTGACAGTGCAGAGGTACCCCGATAGGTGAGGAGAAGATATCTGAGTATTCATCGATGAACTTATCTACTTGCTACTGCTGTGTGGAGAGGTCGGTCGCAGAGACCTTGGATGTGGCTGTGATATTTCACTCACTCTGAGAGCGAATCAGGAAGAAGACAAACTTCCCCGTCTGAGAGATGACCTTCCTGCATTGATTGGTAGAGATCAAGGAAATAGCACTAGGTGGTACTGCCTCGGGTATCCTGTACAATTTCCTATTCAAAGTAATAATAACACTATGAGGCCTAGACTCATATACAACATGACGTTTCCATAGATAAGGTTGGCCCAAAAGAACATCACAAACTTTGAGAGGAATAACATCACACAATACCTCATCTTTGAAGTGCTTGATGTCATATGACAACCGACATTAGTGGCTGAGATGAAGATCACTTCCTTGGCAGAGCCATCCGATGGTGTAGGGTTGTGGGTGCGACGTTGTCGACAGGGCCAAGCGCTTGACAACCTTTGATGAGATGAGGTTCTTCTGGCTACCACTATCAACGATGAAGTGCAGTGGGGTGCCTTTTACCCACATCTGTGAATGGAAGAGGCGCTCTCATTCTTATAGCTTGTCTGGTTCACTAGGCTGGAGCTTGGTGGTAGCAACAGTGGCAGTGGGTTCTGCGTCAATGATCCATCTTCTCCTTCTGGTTCTGACTCAGAGTCAGAACCCGCATTTGATTCAGAGGCTTTTACTTCGGCCACCAGCGACTCCTTTGAGCGACAGTTGGTAGTGTTATGCCAAGGGCTCTTATGGAAGTTGCACCACTTCCCGATATCTTTCTTTGTCTTTCTGATGTCCTTCTTTTCTTGTGGCTTGGACTGGTTGTCTTGATACTGTCCATATTTTCTCTATCCTTTGTTCTATGGGTTGGGGCCGCCCTTTCCTGGATTTTGTTGTGAGGGGTTCCCGGGCCCAAATTGCCATGTCTTTTGTTTGAGCTTCTGCTATATTTTGATGGCATATGAGTAGGTCGCGCCCAAGGACGAGATGTCCAGAAATTCCATTTCAGTCTGGATGTATCTATGCAGAGCACCATGATACTTGAGCACCAGATGTTGATCTGAATCTTTGATACCCAGCTTGGTGTGTAAGGTATGGAAGATATTTGTGAACTCTGGCACGACTTGGTCTCTTTCTTGCTGCAATGTGGTCCATTTGGTATACAAGTCATCATAACTGCAAACAGGGTAGTATTGTTCCTTAATAGCATCCCTACAGGATTCCCAGGTGGTCATGACTGTAAATAATGAGGGTTCCTCTTTTTCCTTTTGCTCACAGAAAGTTTCCCACCAATCTTTGACATGGGGAATGACTTTGAGGAGCGGAAAAGTAATCTTTTCTCTATTTGAAAAGTTATGGATAGGAAAATACCCTTCTAGTAGATTCAACCACTTGTCTACACCATCTGTGTCTATCTGACCTTCAAATATAGGAATATCGAAGTTTATTTGTACCTTGACGGGGGCGACGTTTCCGCTCGAAGAAGATGTGTCGCCTGTTGGTAGCCACCGAAGGATTTGTGCGAAACTATCCATCTTCTCATTCCTTTGTCACGTGAAGGCTTCCTCAAGCAACATTTTGAAAGGATCTCCTGTCCCGTAATCTTTCTTTTTTTCTGCCATGAGAGGTCGCTTGGGCATGCGAGAGCTTTGGCCCTCAAGAGAAACAAGCTCAAGACCCAATTATTTGTAATCTGACCTCGTTGGGGACATGCATTAAGACAACAAGGAGCATACCACTCTAATACCACTGATCCAGATTTTATGAGTAGAACAAAATGACTACAGATTATTAACAGATGCTTAACATAGAATAAAATACATACAATAAAACTGGTTTTCTATTCAATGAGGAAATAAGCTAAAACTGTAAAATGCAGTGGAAAACAAGCTTGTTGGAATGGTGGTGACTTATCTCTAAGAACATATGTGATGACTGTGCTCATTCACAAGAAGATCATTATAATGAGGCTCTGAAGGCCTTTTTACAATAAACAGGAATGTCAAAAACCCTAGACATCCAAAAACCTAACCCTAGGAGACCAAGCGCCAAAAGTCACGTGGGCCCCATTTGAGTAAGTCGGTACATCAAGTTCTCGGGGTCGTACCTTTTTCATACGATCTCTGTTTTAGGCGCACGATAGCCCAATGGAAAGATCTATCCTTGGACTACAATTGTTGACAAAAATTTCATGATGAAATTTTTTGATCGGTAGATACCCAAGAAAACGTCATTTAGGGCCTCAAAACGGCTCCGGAAGTTCAGGACCCAAAAAAATGCTAAAAATAGTAAATTACAAAAATTTCCAGAAAGTTGTTTTGAGCCAGCTGGAAAAGGTGTGTGGCCACTGATATCCACCTGGATCATTGGATATTTGTGTTATTTTTCCTATCTCTGTGTTTATTGTATTTAGTCTATCAATTAGTTTGTTCTGCTCCTAAATCCAGATCAGTGGTATCAGAGCGGTCTGCTCTTCATTTATTTTTATTCGTGCATGTCCCCAACAAGGTCTAGGTATAAGAAGTTGGGACTCGAACCAATCGATCCATTACTAGATCGATCGCGTTGAGCCCAAAAACAACCCATGGGAGACGAAAAGAAAGATTATGGAGCAGGAGATCCTATTAAAATGTTGCTCGAGGAATCCCTCACGCGACAAAGCAACAAAATGATGGACGAATTCACACAAATCCTTCGACGGTTGCCCATGGGAGAAGCATCTTGATCAAGCGACCATGCAACCCCTTTCAAGGTATAGGTAAATTTTGATATTCCATTATTTGAAGGACTAATAGATGCGGATGTTGTAGATAAATGGTTGAATATGCTTGAAGGATATTTTTTGGTCCACAATTTTTTGGATAGGGAAAAGATCACTTTTGCACTCCTCAAGGTCATTCCCCATGTTAAAGAGCAGTGGGATACTTACTCTGAGCAAAGAGTCATGGAGGAATCTGTAATTTTTGTGGTGGCCCCTACATGGGATTCCTTCCGGGACGCCATTAAAGAACAATACTACCCTGTTGGAAGCTACGAGGACCAGTACACCAGATGGACCACCCTACGTCAAGAAAGGGACCAGACAATACCAGACTTCACCAATATTTTCCATAGCCTACGCACCAAATTGGGTACCAAATATTCTGAGCGTCATCTGATGCTCAAATACTATGGTTGTTTGCATAGATACATTCAAATAGAAATGGAGTTCCTGGACATCACCTCATTGGGCACGGCTTATAGATACGTTGTCAAGATCGAGCATAAATTTAAGCAAAAACGACGAGAGTTTGGATCGACAAACCCCTCATAGCTGAAGCAGGGCAAAGGCAACCACAACCCACATAGCAAGGGACCAATTTGAGATGGTCACCCTCAGGACAATTCGTCCAAGCCGCAACACAAGAAGGGAAATGAGAAGATGAAGAAGGACACGGGGAAATAGTATGAGTACCATAAAATTGCTTGGCACAACACTGACGAATGTCACTCCAAGAAGTCCCTCGTGGCCAAGCTGAAGGCTTCCGAGTCAGAGGCCGATTCTAATTCTTAGTCAAATCCTGAAGGAGGGAAGTGTATTATCGATGTTGAACCCAATGCCACGATCACTAACACCAAAGTCTGGCCAAGCGAACCGGAAGAACCAGAGGAAGCAGAATGCCTATTTCACTCACAAATGTGGTCAAGGGGGATCTGATTCATTTCATTGTCGACAGTGGTAGTTAGAAGAACCTGATTTCAGCAGAGGTCGTCAAGCGGTTGAACCTGCCAATGACACCGCACCCACAACCCTATGCCATCGACTGTCTTCATCAAGGAAGAGAACTCCATGTCATCCAACAGTGTCGTCTTCCCTACAACATCAAGCCTTTCAAGGATGAGTACTATGTGATATTGCTCCTCTTGAAGTTTGTGATGTTCTTTTAGGACAACCATATTTGTGGAAGCGTCATGCTGTGTATGATTCTATACCTCGTAGTGTTATTATTACTTTGGGTAGACAATTGTACAAGATCCTAGAGGTTGCACTGCCTACTACTATTTCTTTAATCTCTACTAAGCAATGCAGTAAGGTCATTTCACAGACCGGGAATTTTGTCTTCTTTGTGATCAGTGCTCAAAGTAAGTAGAAGGTCATCGCGACATCTATGGCCTCTACACAACGCCTCTCCTTGCAGCAAAAGCAAGTGGACAGGATCGTGGAAGAATACAGTGACAACTTCACCTCACCTGCAGAGGTACTGACACACTACCAAGTCAAGCATCCAACTGATCTGACCCCTGACGCACCTCTACGTAATGGCTTAGTCTATCGACGCTCGCTGATGGAGAATGACAAAATCAGGCATCAGATCCAAGAGCTTATTCAAAAGGGGCACATCAGACCCAACTCCTCCCCTTGTGGAACCCTGATTGTACTAGTGCAGAAGAAGGACAGGACTTGGCGACTTTGCATTGATTACATAGCCTTAAACAAAATCACAGTAAGGAACTACTACCCCATTCCCAAGATTGATAACCTTCTTGACCAACTCAAGGGGGAAAATTTCTTCAACAAGATTGACCTGAAATATGGCTACCACCAGGTTCCCATCGAACTAACTGATGTCTGGAAGACTGCCTTGAAGTCTAAAGAAGGTCTCTACGAATGGCTAGTCATGCCCTTTGACTTAACAAATGCACCAACCACTTTCATGAGGTTGATAGACGATGTATTGAGACCCTTCACAAACTCCTTTGTGGTAGTATATTTGGATGACACCCTCATCTTCAGAAGAATGTGGGAGGAGCACATGTGGCATATTCAACAGGTTTTGAGCACTCTGCGGTAGCACAAGCTCTATGCCAACTTGGGAATTTTTTTTTTTGGCATGAGCATGGTCCAATACCTCGGCTACATTGTTGATGAGCATGGGGTACATGTTGATATCCAAGTTATCCGTGACTAGCCATCCCCAACCATACTGACCGAGCTTCAGAGTTTCTTGCGACTCGCCAATTTCTACCGACGGTTCATGTTGTGATTCTCCCATATTGCATGGGCCCTCAGCCAGGTGACCAAGGGCGATGGTAGGGCCAAGTTTGTGTGGGGAAAGGAGCAGCAATGAGAATTCGATGATTTGAAACATTGTTTGTGCTCAGCTCCAGTACTCTCCTTACCCGATCTGCAACAACCATTCAAGATTCAGACTGATGCATCTGACTATGCTTTGGGCACAGTTCTCACTCAACACAGGAATTCAGTGGCATACCATAGTGAGATAATCTCTGATACTATCCAGAAATACCCCAACTATGACAAGGAAATGTATTCCATTGTACAAGCTTGTTGTCAATGGAAACATTACATTCTAGGGAAAGAGACGATCATAGACACTGATCACAAGCCTTTGCAAATCATACAGATACATGGGAAATTGCAGAATGAATGCCATCAGAAGTGGTCCATCTACTTGTAGCAGTTCCATATAAACATCAAGTATAAGAAATGTATCTCCAATCGTGTCGCTGACTGCCTCAGTCGGTCTCATGTGGCTGTACTCACCACTGTGCTCCATTCCTGTGGACATGAAACATCGGAGTGGCCCCAAACTTACCAACAACATCCAGACTTCACCACCACATATAAGATCTTGGGTACATGCGCCACTATCACTGATTTTCACATTCAGGATGAAATCGACCATCTCTGTGTTCCTACAAGCGAGCGTGCAAAGTTGATTTGGGAAGCCCACTACAGTTAGGTGGCAGGACATTTTGGCATAGAGAAAATTGTGGATGTTCTTCAGAAACATTTTTATTGGCCAAAACTTCGACATAACGTCAACAAGTATAATAGATCTTGCACTTCCTGTGCCATTTCCAAGCCATCCATAAAGAAGCAAGGTGTTAGCGATATTTCTTGTCATGGGCTCAAGAGCATTCGGGTCTGCAAGTTGCACGAAGTGATCAAGCGCAACACGGGAGAATCCTTGTTTTTCCAAGTAGTAGGTCAAGCGAGCGGGCTCAGTGTCATCGGCATCATCTAAGGTCGATGATCTTGCGAACTTGGGTGTTCACAGGGTGAGAGCCCAAACATTTGGTATCCCAAGTCGCGAGGATGCAAGAAGCGAGAAGGTGACTAGCCGTTGGTTCTGGATCGAAGAAAACCGTTGGATCCGCACGTGGGATCGCATATCAGGGCCTCGCAAGAAAAGGCTCGATAATTTGGGCACGGGGATTGCGAGATTGCGAGAAGCAATATCCCGACAGGTGGAGGCAGTGGGGGCCATAGCAGAGTCGGCGAGTGGAATACAGGTGGCACGAAGCCTCGGGATCTAGCCACGAGAAGTCCTGAAGTATTGGTGTTAGGATCCGCGAGACGCGAAGTGCCGAGAAGATCTCAGCCGTCCATCTAGAAGGACACGTGGTGCGCGATTGGGATCCATTGCCTCCTCGCCTCTCACAACTTTAAAGAAGAATAACTAGCTCCTTCCAGCCGCGAGACGCGAAGTGCCGAGAGAATATCGGGCCCGGGCCCACAACATCGCCGGGAGAAGTAGGAACTGTCGGATCTAGAAGGACACGTGGTGTGCGATTGGGCTCCGTTACCTCCTCGCCCCTCGCAACTTTGAAATGTAAAGATTAACTCTTCCCAGTTGTGAGTCGCGAGGTGCCGAGAAGATCTCAGCCGTCCATCAAAGAAGGACACGTGGTGCGCGATTGGGCTCCATCGCCTCCTCGCCCCTCGCAACTTTGAAATGTAAAGATTAACTCTTCCCAGTTGCGAGTTGCGAGGTGTCGAGAAGATCTCAGCCGTCCATAAAAGAAGGACATGTGGTGCGCGATTGGGCTACTCGCCTCCTCGCCCCTCGCAACTTTGAAGCGTAAGGATTAACACTTTCCATACGCGAAATGCCGTAAGCGCCTTTGAAGATAGGCACAGGGTCACAACCCGTGGTCACTTGGGGTGATAGAAAAAACTGCGCAAGGGGCCGAAGCACCGGGTTTGACTGCAGAAGGGATCACTGTGTTCTCCAGGTGCCAGTTCAACTTGTTCTCAATCCTAGTGCCTGCTCGGAGTGGATGAAGAAGAGAGAGGGTGGTTGAAACCTCGCCTCACTCATTAACTGTAGGGGATGGAGGGTCTGGCGAACCATCTGCTTGAGGAAGTCCCATGCATCTATTTTCTCAAAGACGTCATGCCGAAGTCCTCAGCTTGACAGAGAAGTCTGTGCACGCTAGCCCAACACTTAATGGCTCAGCTACCCTCTTTGCAGGGGCCATGCGTAGTTAAGATGGCACTTAAAGGAAGATATCAGTACGAGTTTGACTGAGGGGACATCAAGCTGCGAGTCACTGGGCACGCCTCTGTTAGGCGATTTTTCCTGAGTATATAGGCTCAGTTGTTGTATTTTGTAAGGGATCGATGGTAGAGCAGAGCTCCCTACTGTAAAGTTTAACAGACATTCTAGTTGGTTGGATATGCATCTGTATTTGAGATATCTTGTTTTATGACAGACAGTTTTTCTCGCTCCATCTAATTTTCATCTCATGCTTAGACAGTTCGTGATTGACTGAGTCACACGAATTAGTGCAGTTCTGTTATGATAAATGATTTATCGTTGCATTATTGTATTCTCTCGTGTTCTGTATTTAAGTGCAAGAAGACCTTGCATTTGGATGCCTTCTTCTACAGTCTGTTAGGAACCTGTCATTGGTAACAGACCTTCGCACTCTTTCCATATAAGTCTTCCGCTTGTCCACCCTTTACTACAACTCACTGTCTGAAGTTTATTAAGACCTCACTCACCTATGCATGCCTGTCCTAGTTTGGAGTTGGAATGATATCGTTTTGAGTTGGCTTCCATTCGGTCACCCCATCTATAAACAAACCGTGACATAAAACTGATGGGTGTCAGGCTCTGCTCCTGATATCAATCCAGGAGTGACTTCCGTCACCAACATTTCTGGCGCCGTTGCTGGGGATGAAGTTGAAGATTTTCCCTGGGCAGAGCGACATTGAGCCTCTGATTCTGAAGGTGCATCAGACATCAGAGCCCTTAAAGATTGCTACTGTGCACCTGGCGACTCCATTGTTTCCACATCACTGTTTCAGCTGTGACTACTATCAACACACTTGAAAGCTGACCCCAAGGAGCTTTCTCGAGAAGGTTTCAGCAGCTGCTTTCTCAGCCTGAGAAGCTTCCTGGGGTAACGACAATGTTAAGATCTAGCCTTTGATGGTGAACAAGGACCAGACACACTTGAAGCTACACATCTTTCGCTTGGCGACTCCATGGTTCAAGGATCGATTGGCGACTCCATTGGTTCGATATGGAGAAAATCCTTGCTCACAGGTTTGCTCCTTTTAATTTCTCTGCTATTCCTGGTTTTCCTAATGTTGTCCCCTCTCTGGATGAATGGGGCGATTATTTGCCCATATTTGGAAAATGTGAAGAGGACAACCCGGCTCAACACCTCAGTGAGTTTCATGAACTCATGCATCAGTGGGAGATACATCATGAGGATGTGTTACTGAAGATGTTCATGTTCTCGTTAGCAGGGGATGCGCGTAAATGGTATCATTCTTTACCCCCTGCTAGCATTTCTTCACTTAGTGAATTCCACGCAGCTTTCACCGCCTATTGTCAGAGGCTGTATCCCCCTGAGTTAATTTGTCATAATTGTTGTGAGGGATACCACAAATCTATACAAGAGAAATCTGTTTCTGACATAAGCTGTGGGGAGGATCCTCATGACCTGGATTAGGAATCAGTCCTTTCTCCTCCCCATTCTTCTACTTCGGGCGGAGTTGTGGAACTGATAAAATCTCTCACTGCTAGATTTGACAGGTGGGAAGATGAACAATACGCTGAGGATTTCCCATCCTTTGAAGCAGAGGCCCTTAGCAACTCTACTGAGGGCGATTATGAAAAAAGCTTTCCCACGGGACCTGTTTATGGTCATTATGAATCTAACCCATGGGAGAACCAAGAAGAAGAAATCCTCCCAGATATGATCATGTCTGATGAGGGCTGTAAGGATAGAAGACTGGGGGAGGAAGTTACTCTGAGTGAACTAATGACATCTCTCATTGCCCAACATGCAAGGTTAAAATCTGAGGACAATGGGGAGGATTTTCCAGTCACCAAGGCAGATGTTTTAGATGGCTTTCTCGAGGAGAATATTGAAGATCCCGTAAGCACATTAACGTTTGTCCCCGATGAGCTTGCTGTCTCAGAACAAAACGATGAAGTGGTAGTTGGGGAAGAGGAATGTTCTCTTTTTCTTCACGATATTTCCCATGATGTATTTACATTTGGGATTCAAAAGGAGGATCTGGAGATCATTCCTTTTTTGCAAGAGGAAGAAGTCTGGTGCTCACCTAGATTTAACGACTATTTAGTTGAGGAGCAACAGAGCCCCACATCACAAATTGATGACCTGGGTAGCAGCCATCCCGTGTATGACAACTATGAATCAGGTTCTGAGCTGGACACCTAGAACTTCCAAGAGAAGACTGCAGAGCCTTCTCCTCTATTCACAAATGAAAGACAATGTGAGGAAATCACCCCCCCTGAGTAGTAAATTGAAAAGCAGAGCTCTCCCACAGGTCCTATCTATGATGATTATGACTCTGACCCTTGGGAGAGCCAAGAAGAGGTACCAGAAGAACCAGAGGAGCAGTTGAAAATGCAGTTTACAGACTGCGCAGAGCCAGTCAGTGAGCAGCCACCACCTGAGATCAACGAGCCCATTTCAGTTATTCACCCACCTGTTCTTATTAGAGATATTCGGCCGCAGGTGAACAACTGTGTAGCATAAGAGGTTGTTTGTTGCCAATTTCCTGGAATTGGCCACTCATTTGATGACCCTGTCAGCAAATACATGGAGTGGCATTTCCCTTATGCTTTGGAGCCACCCTATTTCATCTCAACTCTAGCCTATAAGGAGGAGTTGAAGAGTGTAACCATTCTGCTGTCACGGTTACACCATCTGCTGGTGATCATCGACAGGAGGAAGGAGCTTCTATCCAGGAAGCTACTTGAATGGCTATGGTGGAAGTTTTCTTTCACCTAGCCCATGTAAAGTGTTTCATTAGTTTAGGATTGTATATAAATAAGATCTTTGAGCATGTATCTTTGTTTTGTTGCTTTTACTTTTCGGCATATATTTTCAGCAGCGGGATGTTTTGAGCATGACTCCATAGCCCAACAACAAGGCACTGAAGCTGCGGAATGAGTTCTTAGAGCATCGTAGGGACGACTCTATCCCCCATGGAGCCAAATGTTAGCGATATTTATTGTCATGGGCTCGAGAGCATTCGGGTCTGCAAGTTGCACGAAGTGATCAAGCGCAGCACGGGAGAATCCTTGTTTTTCCAAGTAGCAGGTCAAGCGAGCGGGCTCAGTGTCATCGGCATCATCTAAGGTCGATGATCTCACGAACTCGGGAGTTCGTAGGGTGAGAGCCCAAACATTTGGTATCCCAAGTCACGAGGATGCGAGAATCGAGAAGGTGACTAGCCATTGGTTCTGGATCGAAGAGAACCGTTGGATGCGCACGTGGGATCGCATATCGGGGCCTCGCAAGAAAAGGCTCGAGAATTTGGGCGCGAGGATCGCGAGATTGAGAGAAGCGATATCCCGATAGCTGGAGGTAGTGGGGGCCATAGCAGAGTCGGCGAGTGGAATACAGGTGGCACGAAGCCTCGGGATCTCGCCACGAGAAATCCTGAAGTATTGGTGTTAGGATCCGCGAGACACGAAGTGCCGAGAAGATCTCATCCGTCCATCTAGAAGGACACGTGGTGCGCGATTGGGCTCCATCGCCTCCTCGCCTCTCGCAACTTTAAAGAAGAAGAACTAGCTCCTTCCAGCCGTGAGACGCGAAGTGCCGAGAGAATCTCGGGCCCGGGCCCACAGCATCGCCGAGAGAAGTAGGAACCATCGGATCTAGAAGGACACGTGGTGCACGATTGGGCTCCGTCGCCTCCTCGCCCCTCGCAACTTTGAAACGTAAAGATTAACTCTTCCTAGTTGCGAGTCGCGAGGTGCCGAGAAGATCTCATCCGTCCATGAAAGAAGGACACGTGGTGCACGATTGGGCTCCATCGCCTCCTCGCCCCTCGCAACTTTGAAACGTAAAGATTAACTCTTCCCAGTTGCGAGTCGCGAGGTGCCGAGAAGATCTCAGCCATCCATAAAAGAAGGACACGTGGTGTATGATTGGGCTACTCGCCTCCTCGCCCCTCGCAACTTTGAAGCGTAAGGATTAACTCTTTCCATACGTGAAATGCCGTAAGCGCCTTTGAAGATAGGCACAGGGTCACAGCCCGTGGTCACTTAGGGGTGATAGAAAGAACTGCGCAAGGGGTTGAAGCACCGGGTTTGACTGCAGAAGGGATCACTGTGTTCTCCAGGTGCCAGTTCAACTTGTTCTCAATCCTAGTGCCTGCTCAGAGTGAATGAAGAAGAGAGAGGGTGGTTGAAACCTCGCCTCACTCATTAACTACAAGGGATAGAGGGTCTGGCGAACCATCTGCTCGAGGAAGTCCTATGCATCGATTTTCTCAAAGACGTCATGCCAAAGTCCTCAGCTCGACAGAGAAGTCTGCACACGCTAGCCCAACACTTAATGGCTCAGCTACCCTCTTTGCAGGGGCCATGCGTAGTTAAGATGGCGCTTAAAGGAAGATATCAGTACGAGTTTGACTGAGGGGACATCAAGCTACGAGTCACTGGGAACGCCTCTGTTAGGCGATTTTTCCTGAGTATATAGGCTCAGTTGTTGTATTTTGTAAGGGATCGATGGTAGAGCAGAGCTCCCTACTGTAAAGTTTAACAGACATTCTAGTTGGTTGGATATGCATCTGTATTTGAGATATCTTGTTTTATGACAGACAGTTTTTCTTGCTCCATCTAATTTTCGTCTCATGCTTAGAGAGTTTCTGATTGACTGAGTTGCAAGAATTAGTGCAGTTCTGTTATGATAAATGATTTATCGTTGCATTATTGTATTCTCTGGTGTTCTGTATTTAAGTGCAAGAAGACCTTGCGTTTGGATGCCTTCTTCTACAGTCTGTTAGGAACCTGTCGTTGGTAACAGACCTTCACACTCTTTCCATATAAGTCTTCCACCTATCCACCCTTTACTACAACTCACTTTCTGAAGTTTATTAAGACCTCACTCACCTATGCATGCCTGGCCTAGTTTGGAGTTGGAATGATATCGTTTTGAGTTGGCTTCCATTCGGTCACCCCATCTATAAACAAACCGTGACATAAAAATGATGGGTGTCGGGCTCTGCTCTTGATAGAAATCCAGGAGTGACTTCCGTCGCCAACATAAGGCATATACACCCCTCTTCCTATTTCCAAGAAGATGTGGGAATCAATCTCCATGGATTACATGTCTGGTTTTCCATCCACCAAGCATGGAAATGACTATGTGTTTGTGATTGTTGATCGGTTTTCGAAGATGGCCATCCTCACAGTCTATAAGAAGAATGTCACAGTGACAAATACTACCAATCTCTTCTTCGAACGAGTTTGGGTCCACTTTGGGATACCACAGACCATCATCTCCGACCGAGACAACAAGTTCCTTGACACCTTTTGGTCGAGTCTCTCGTCTTTGTTGGACACCAAGCTCACAAAATCCACTGCTTTCCACCCCTAAACTGATGGCCAAACCAAGGTCATCAATCGGATATTTGTGCACATCCCGCGCATGTACAATTCCAATCATTCCTGTACATGGTATGAGAGTCTCCCATATGTCTAACACAGTTAAAACAAGGCTCTCCATAGTTCCACCGATCATATCCCATTTCAGGTGGGTCTGGGATTCCAACCCTTGGGACCCATTGATGTTACACTTCCTCTTTCCACCTCACAGACAACCTCTTCCCCTGATCAATATGCGATTGAAAAAGCCACCAGATTCATTGAGCAGATTCAACATATCTGGCCACTGGTCCAGGAGATTTTGCAAAAATCCAATGCTAAGTACAAGCAATGCCATGATAAACACAGGGTACCACACTAGTTTCAGGTTGGCGACAAAGTCTGGTTACATTTGCAGAAGGAGCATCTCATCGAGCCCCGTCAGAAGCTTCACCCACTTCGTTATGGGCCTTACACTATCACCAAGGCTATGGGTAGCAATTCTTTTGAGCTCAACACTCCACCCTTTCTTGTTCTGCATCCAATATTCAATGTGGACCTCCTTCGGCCATATTTTCCATCGTTATTGGACACCTTTGAGATCACCAAACAACTGACACCAACAAAGCTCAACCCTGACTGCATGGAACAAGCATCCACCGATCAAATAGTAGACACACAGGTCAAGGGCACTCACCAGCGGTGAATCCAACTTTATTGGGTTGTCATGGCAGGGCAACTCCTACACCAAGGCAAGTGGCCCACCTAGGGCCAAATCCAACATAAATTTCCTCACCTAATGGGGGAACTCAACGTAATGGAGACCATTGCTTCCTAAGGGGGGAGGATTGATCTAGGTGGATATTGGAAGCCACCCACCTATTCCAACTGGCTCCTCATGTTCGTTTTTGATTCAACACGTCTTTCTGTACTACTTTATAATTGTGAGTTCTACACTTTTGGGGGGCTGTCTGAAGCCTCACACATTCTCCAGGTGGATACAGGTGGCCTCTCGCCTAATCCAACTGGCTTATTTTGTATTTTTTCATGTCAGCACATCTTGTTGTACTTCCAGGGCTGTTTTGGGGCCCTAAATGTTGTTTTTTTGACTCACCACAGTCAGACTGTTGACAAAGTGAGAGTTTGACAGTGGAATGTGTAGATATCTGAAAGATCCAATAGTTTCTTCAAAAGGGGCACATCATACCCAACTCCCCCCCTTGCGGAAGCCCAATTGTACTAGTGCAGAAGAAGGACGAGACTTGGTGACTCTGCATTCATTAGAGAGCCTTAAACAAAATCACAGTTAGGAACCGCTACCCCATTCCTAGGATTTATGACCTTCTTGACCTAGTCAAGGGGGAAAATTTCTTCAACAAGATTGACCTGAAGTCTGGCTACCACCAGGTTCCCATCGAACTAACTGATATCTGAAAGACTGTCTTCAAGTCTAAAGAAGGTCTCTATGAATGGCTAGTCATGCCCTTTGTCTTAACAAATGCACCAACCACTTTCATGAGGTTGTTGGAAGATGTATTGAGACCCTTCACCAAATCCTTTGTGGTAGTTAATTTGGATGATATCCTCATCTTCAGAAGAACGTGGGAGGAGCACATGCATCATATTCAATGGGTTTTGAGCACTCTACAACAACACAAGCTCTATGCCAACTTGGAAAAATGCTTTTTTGGCATGAACAGGGTCCAATACCTGGGATACATTGTTGATGAGCATGGGGTACATGTTGATCCATCTAAGATCCAAGTCATCCATGACTGGCCAGCCCCGATCACACTGACCTAGCTTCATATCTTCTCGGGACTTGCCAATTTCTATCGACGGTTCATGTTGGGATTCTCCCATATTGCATATGCCCTAAGCCAGGTAACCAAGGGCAGTGGTAGGGCCAAGTTCGTGTGGGGAAAGGACCAACAACGAGTATTCGATGATATGAAACATCGTTTTTGCTCAGCTCTAGTACTCTCCTTTCCCGATCTGCAACAACCATTCGAGATTGAGACTGATGCATCTGACTATGTTGTGGGCACAGTTCTCACTCAACATGAGAATCCGGTGGCATACCATAGTGAGCTACTCTTCGATACTGTCCGAAAATACCCCACCTATGACAAGGAAATGTATTCCATTGTACAAGCCTGTATTCAATGGAAACATTACATTTTGGGGAAAGAGACGATCATACACACTGATCACAAGCCTCTGTAGTTCATACAGACACAGGGGAAATTCCAGAATGACCACCATCAGAAGTGGTCCACCTACCTGCAACAATTTCATTTCAACATCAAGTATAAGACATGTATCTCTAATCGTGTCGCTGACTACCTCAGTCAGCCTCTCGTGGATTCACTCACCACTGTGCTCCATTCCTGTGGACATGAAACATCGGAGTGGCCCCAACTTTTCCAGCAAGATCCAGACTTCACCACCACATATCAGCTCTTGGGTACATCTGCCACTGTCACTGATTTTCACATTTAGGACAAACTCTCATGCCACCTAGGCCATCTCTGTGTTCCTACAAGCGAGCGTTCAAAGATGATTTGGGAAACCCACTACAGTCAGGTGGCAAGACATTTTGGCATAGAGAAAACTATGGTCATTCTTCATAAACATTTTTATTGGCCAAAACTTCGACATGACTTCAACAAGTATATCATATCTTGCACTGCCTGCGCCATTTCCAAGCCAACCATCAAGAAGCAAGGCTTATACACTCCTCTTCCTATTCCCGAGAAGCCGTGGGAATCCATCTCCATGGATTACATGTTTGGTTTGTCATCAACCAAGCATGGAAATGACTATGTGTTTGTGGTTGTTGATTGGTTTTCGAAGATGGCCATGCTCATAGCTTGTAAGAAGATTGGCACAACGACATATACTACCAAGCTCTTCTTTGAATGAGTTTGGGTCCACATTGGGATACCAGAGACCATCATCTCCGACTGAGACAACAGGTTCCTCAACACCTTCTGGTCGAGTCTCTGGTCTCTATTGGACACCAAGCTCACAAAATCCACTGCTTTCCACCCCCAAACTGATGGCCAAACCGAGGTCGTCAATCGAATGATTGTGCACATCCTGTGTATGTACAATTCTAAGCATCCCCGTACATGGGACGAGAGTCTCCCATATGTCCAACACATTTACAATAGGTCTCTCCATAGTTCCACCGACCATAGCCCATTTCAGGTGGGTCTGGGATTCCAACCCTTGGGACCCATTGATGTTGCACTTCCTCTTGCCACCGCACATACAACCTCTTCCCTTGATCAATCTGCGATCGACAAAGCCACTGGATTCATTGAGCAGATTCATCACATCCACATATAGGTCTATGAGATTTGGAGAAATCCCATGCTAAGTACAAGCAATGCCATACTCAACACAGGGTACCGGACCAGTTTCAGGTTGGCGACAAAGTTTGATTACATTTGCAGAAGGAGCATCTCACTGGGCCCCATCGAAAGCTTCACCCACTTTGTTATAGGCATTACACTATCACCAAGGCTGTCAGTAGCAATTCTTTTGAGCTCAACACTCCACCCTTCCTTGGTTTGCATCCAATATTCAATGTGGACCTCCTTTGGCCATATTTTCCATCGTTATTGGACACCTCTAAGATCATCGAACAACTGACACCAACATAGCTCAACCCTGATTGCATGGAAAAAGCATACATTGATCATATAGTCGACACATAGGTCAAGGGCACTTGCCAACAACAGATCCAACTTTATCGGGTTGTCAAGGCACGACAAATCCTACACCAAGGCAAGTGGCTCACCTGGGGCCAAATCCAACAAAATTTTCCTCACCTGATGGGGGAACTCAACGCAATGGAGACCATTGCTTCCTAAGGGGGGAGGATTGATCCAGGTGGATATTGGTGGCCACCCACCTATTCCAACTGGCTCCTCATGTCCATTTTTTATTCAACACATCTTTTTGTACTTCTTTATAATTGTGAGTTATACACTTCTGAGGCTGTCTGAAGCCTCACACCTTCTTCAGGTGGATACAGGTGGCCTCTCACCTAATCCAACTGGCTTATTTTGTATGTTTTCATATCATCACATCTTGCTGTACTTCCAGGGTTTTTTTGGGGCCCTAAACATTGTTTTTTTGACTCGCAATAGTCAGACTATAGACAGAGTTAGAGTCTAACAAAAGAATGTGTAGATGTCTGAAATACCTTTCCAATGGGCTATCACACGCCTAAAATGAAGGTCGCATGAAAACATTATGACCCTAGGAAGTTGAGTTACCAAATTACACCAACTTACCCATAGGGACCACATGACTTTTGGCATTTCACCTTCTAGGGTTAGGTTTTTGGATGTATAGGGTTTTGACATTCATGAATAATATGAAAAGGGCTTATGGAGCCTCATCGTAATCCATTCTTCTTAGATGGATGCACATATAAACCACATCTCTTCTCGGAGATAACTACAGTTTCAAACTATTTCATTATTTAATAGAAGATATTGTTTACTGGATATTTGTGTTATTCTTCCTATCTCTGTGTTTATTGTATTCAGTCTGTTAATCGATTTATTGTATTGGTGCATGGTTGATGCACTTGTTTATGGTACATGTTGATTACAGGTTGTTTGGTATAGGTTGGTGCATGGTTGATGCACTTGTTTATGGTACAGGTTGATTACAGGTTGAGGTACAGGTTGATGCATGATTAATGCATGGTTCATGTTATTGGTATAGGTTGTTTGGTGTAGGTTGATTGGTACAGGTTTACAACATTATATCTCACTATGATAGTGCGATAGTGGTTCCATCATTCTACTTATACGTCAGGGTGGTTGGACGGGGCAAGGACATGTGGTGGTAGCCACCTTCCGGTTGTAGCCAAAGAACATAGGGGTTGTAACCTCCTTCTGGTTGTAGCCATAGAATTGGGGAGTTGGAGCTTGCCTCAGGTTGTGGCTTGAGAAACTAGGGGGTTGGAGCCTCCTTCCAGTTGCAGCTGGAAAACAAAGGAAGTTGGTGCTTCCAATGAATGTAATTCTTAAAGACATATAAGAAAAAGAATAATGTGGTTTTCTCCCGCTTTGGGTTTCCACGTAAAACACTGGTGTACTGTGTATGTGTGTGATTGCTCATTTGTTCATTGTTTATTTACTCTACAATTGTTGGATGATAATGCTACATTGATATAACACTTGCATTTTATGGTGAAAAAATATTAAATTGTTCTATTACTTATTCACACCCCCTCTCAGTAATCCAACAATTGGTTTCAGAGCGGGTTCCTTCATGAAACAATTTAACCACTAGAAGGAGATCATGGATTATTCTGAGAATGGAGTACCATTGTTTAATGGTCAAAATGGTTTAAAGTATGAGTTATGGAGTGGAAGGACGAAAGTATTTTTACAGGCACAAGGGTATTATATTTGGCTATCAGTCGTTACAGGATACGAAAGTTCAAAAAGGGCAAAGAATGCAACCAAGAAGGAATTGAAGAAGAATAATAATATAACAATGGATTTCATCTAGGAAGGATTACCTAATCCGATAAGAGAAAAGGTTGGTAAATGTTCATCAACCAAAGAACTTTGGGATAAGTTACATGACATATATTCTTCACCCATAGCAGATTCAGAAAATGCCAAAGAAGATGCAGGTATAGATCAAGAAGAAATATGTTCACCATGTCAAACAGATTCTAATATGAAGAGTACATAATCAACATAGATATGTTGTTTTTCTTTAATTGTGAAAAACATAGACATCTTGAACTAGAATGCCATGAAGGAAATGAGACAGAAAAACTAATTGAAAAGGAAGACAATTATGAAGCATAATTGATTAGTGCTTTAGATGAACTAAGAGAATAAAACAATTCACTCAAGAAAGAATTGATGAAACAAAATGAAAGTGTTCACATTTTTGAAGAAGCCCAACAGGTCATCGAGAACTTAAGAACTCAGTTAGAATAAGCCAGAAGGATTGAAGAAAATCTTGAATATCAAAAGCAGTATTTGGAATCCAACATAGAAGCACAGAAGGAAGAAGCAGAAATGAGAGAGAAGATATTGACAGATCATCTTAAGGAAATAAGTAACGATCTAAACTAGCTTAAGGCAAAGTTTGGTCAAGAAGAGAAAGGACTTGAAGAGGAAATGATCACATTAAAAATTCAGCTTGAAGAAGTGAAAAGAATAGAAGAAGTCATGAAGTCTCAGATAATGAAGAAAGAAGAAGAGGTTAGAATATTGAAGAAGAAGTTGTCACATTTGGAAGTAAAATCGTCAAGCTCAACAAGAACGTTGAAGAGACAGAAACATCCACATCAGTTATAGAGAATGAAGAGAAGCACTCAAGGTTGCTAGAAAATAAGAATGAAGAAAATAAAAAATGTTATGTAGAAGTACTCAAAGGAAGGAATCATGGTCAACCAAAATCTAAGAAAACTATTGAAGATACATCTTCAAGAAGACAATTCATGTTCAAGCCACAAAGAAGCTTCAATCATGATCATGATCAGTCAAGAGAAAAATTCAGAAGGAATACACCACAAAGAAGATCATTCACTCCCAGGTATGAAAATTTTGTTTATGGTCATTGTTTTTATTGTTCTAATTTTGGACATAAGGTTGTAGATTGCAGGGATTATAAAAGAAATTTTCAAGCACGAAGTGCATATGTGGCCCCACTTAACATTGAATGTTACAAATGTCATAACTATGGATACATAGCTAGTGATTGTAGAAGCATGATCGATACTTCCATGAAAGAGAAAATTGATATAATATATAATAAAGTATGGATAAGAAAACACGAAGAACAGGTGAACAAAGACCAGGTCCCAAAGATCGCAAGATTGACAATAAAACGAGATGAAGAAAATTCTATAGAGAAAAAGAAAGATTTCAGATGCAGAAAGGTTTGGAAAATAAATGAAAGAAAAGAAGGACATGTAAATAAGGAACATGTTCAAGAGATTGTACTTTCATGGATTGTAGTGAAAGATGAATCCACAGACAGAAAGAAAGAAGTTAGAGCTCAGAGAGATGATGAATCTACCAATGAAGATGATGATGAATACACATCACAACATGAATTTTTCTAAGCCATCTGGCTTAGAGACTCCCAGGTAATATGAATATTAGATAAGGGGAGTCTATGAGATAACTGTGACAGACCAAAGAACCATCCTTCGATCAACTTGCAGAGTTTGAAAAGACAGATCCAGAGCAGTCAGTTAGCAAAAGTATAATTTGATGGATTAATCAAGACTTCTTGACAGTATAGTGATAAATGGGTTAGCATTATGGACAATTGCGCAAGTAGAGTCTTGGAGAGTATGGATGAGAGCATGGATTCATAGATTGGTTCAAAGAGTGGTTCAGAGACAAAGGAACATTATCATAATGGATGATAATTACACAGGAAATGGCTCAAACAATGCTAATGGATTCCAAATTGACAGATATTTTTTGGACACATGCAGTGCATACAACAAATCACATTCAAAACAGAGTGATGCTCAGAAAAAACAATGACAAAACTCCCTACGAACTATGGAAAGGAAACATAGACAACAACCTCTACATCAAGGTAACTCAAGGTAGTATTTTATTAATTGAAATTTATATTGATGATATTGTTTTTGGAAGTACTAATAACAGGTTAAGCCAGAAATTTGCAAAGGATATGCATAATGAATTTGAAATGTCATTACTTGGAGAACTATCCTTCTTTCTGGGTCTTCAGATATGTCAAAGAAACCAAGGAATTTTTATTTCTCAAACTAAGTATATCAGAGAAATGATAAAGAGGTTTAGAATGGAAGATTGCAAACCAGTTACCACTCCTATGCAAACCAGGTGCAAGTTGAGAAAACATGATGATTCAAAGTCTACAGGCTAGAGGCAATACAGGTCAATGATTGGTAGCTTACTATATGTGACAACATCTAGACCAGATGTAATGCAGGCAGTTGGACAAGTGGCACGATTTCAAACAACACCAAAGGAATCACATGTCTTAGCAGTAAAGAGGATTTTCAGATATCTCAAAGAACATAAGAGTTTGGATTATGGTATCCAAAAGGAAAGGATCTATCACTTATTTCCTACATAGATGCAGATTGGGCAGGTTTCATTGATGACCAACAAAGCACCAGTGGAGCATCGTTCTACTTAGATATAAAGGTTGAGTATGATGAGCCCATTCCAATCTATTGTGATAATACAAGCGCCATAAATATCTCAAAGAACCCGGTAATGCACTCAAAGAAGAAGCACATTCCAATAAAGTATCACTTTCTACGGGAACATGTTGCAGAGAAGAACATCAGAGTTGAATATGTGGGCACAAAAGAACAAGTGGCAAACATCTTTACAAAATCGCTTCCAAGGGAAGCCTTTGAGTATTTTTGCCAAAGACTCAGAGTAATTTCTACTCCAAAATGAATTCTTTTGAATGCTTATCTTATATGTCTTAGATTTACACGAGGAAGAACCATAAAGAGGACAGTTGAGGTTGGGGGATCAGCTTCATGAAGAGTTCAGTTGGGGGGATTATCCCCAAGGACAGTTCAGTTAGGAGGAGCAACCCCAAATGTAAAGATACCTTTGCCATTGATGACAAAGGGGGAGAGATTTATCAGATGCAGGATAGAAATGCTTGGAGAGAGAGCACAAAGGCATGTAGACAAGCGGAGAAACCTAAGGAGAGTTCATTCAGGGGGAGCATCCCCAAATGGATATACCCTTTTCCATTGATGTCAAAGGGGGAGACATAGAAACATTGATGAGGAGTATAAGCATGAATGTTATCATGACTAATTGTTGCCATCAATGTTGGTGTTGCCATCAATGCCAAAGGGGGAGATTGTCAGACAATTAGCTTGGTTTGATGGATAGTTGGTTTTCATTGATGTCAACCATTGGAGAGTGATATTGTAGATTGATGTCAACCCTTGGAAAAATTTCGGTAGCACAAAGGTTTGGGTAATGGAACCAAATTTGTTTGATGTATAATGGTATGCATTTTAATATATTTGAAGGTAATACTATTCTATATGGGTAGTACATGTCATGCCATTTTCGGTGGTATGTGGAATGTCAAATAACTCCTCACGGTTAGAGAGTTATGACCATGTGAAGTTGGAGAACTCAGGTTTGGGTAATGGACCCAAGTTTGTTTGATGGATAATGGTATAAGTTTTGATATATTTTCAGGCGAGACTATTCTATATGGATAGTACATGTCATTCCATTTCCAGTGGTATGTGGAATGTCACATAACTCCTCACGGTTAGAGAGTTATGGCCATGTGAAGTTGGAGAACCCTCATGAGTCATTTAAAAGCCCCAAAAGGTCAAAGTAGTCAAAGTGGTTTAAGAGATTTTAGAAGGTAAATAATAAAGTGAAGTGATGAGTGTACTATAAGTTAAAGTGAATACAAAATAAATTATTTAAATAATAAAGTTAATGGAGAAATTAGAAGTGGGTTAAGATGGTTAAAAGGTAACCCCTTGAGGGAGCTACATGAAAGTATAAATAAGAGGCAATGCTCTCTCATTTTAATCACACTTGAGCATATTGAATATCTACAGGTGACTAAGGTAACCAAAGGATATCTAAGCCGAATTTCAGAGGGAAGGTGAAGTAAAAAAGACCGAAATTCAAGGGAGGATAAATTCTTCTGATGATGCTTTCTAAGGTATGTTATTTACAGGTCATCTCACCATTTTCACACTAATTTTTTTTTATAGAATGATTCAGACCATGAAAATGGGAGGCCATTGAGGAAACATATCCAAGTAGCCGTGGTAAAAATTTCATCTTGTTGGGTCGTTGTATTTTTAGAGTTACACTCTGTGGAAAATAGGGTTTGTGGCTAGTCCCGAAACTAGTCTAAAACAAGTGTTTCAGGTAAAAATGTCATAACTTCTTCATAATAGATCCAAATTCAGTAAGACCAAATGTGTTGGTTAGAGTATAGTATGTAGTATTCTTTGTACATTTTTCAGATCCATACAACAAATATTCCGTGCGGGTCACGCTCTACAAGTTCTCTCTCTAGAATAAGCCAAAATTCAACAAGGTATTTTTGCTATAACTCCTTTTCTGAGAGGTTCCAAGTAGTGATCTTTGGAAGAATTGCATAAACGACACTGAAGAACATTGTGTACCATTTTCAGGTATTTATTAATTATAGATACATAGTTATGATTATTGCAAGTTAGGTTTTTTGACTAATCCAAAATTAGTCACGTGAGACTAAAGTAAAGTTTGATGAAAATGCTAGTCTCTTGTTGTTAAAGTTAAGGAAGATTTGCAGGTATGTGATCTTATACACCAAGTCTATTACATAGTTACAAATCATATTTGGATGACGAAATTGATGAGGGCTTTTGGTTGAGGTACATGGTTGAGATAAGTAATTGATGAATTGGCACATACATGAGGTGTATACTTGATGATGTTGGTACATCTTGATGAGTCATAGTTGATGAGTAGTTGATACATGATTGGTACATACTTGGTACATGGTTGGAGGCACTTGTTAGTAGTATTGTTGACACATGGTTTATGGATGATGTAGCATACTTGTATTGGTATATTATTAGAAGCACATATTGATCTTGGTGATGATTATGAGTTGTTGTGTTATGCTTTGTTGATGCACATCTTTGAGAGTTGTCTTGGTGATTGATCTTGGTGAGTAGATCTGATTTGGTTGATAATATTAATGAGATAGGTTGTTTGGACAGGCTGTTGTGACAGGTTATTCGTACAGGTTTGGTGCATGGTTGATGCACTTGTTCATGGTACATGTTGAGGTACAGGTTGGTGCATGGTTGATGCACTTGTTTGTGGTACATGTTGATTATAGGTTGTTTGGTACATGTTGGTGCATGGTTGATGCACTTGTTTATGGTACAAGTCGATTACAAGTTGAGGTACAGGTTGATGCATGGTTCAGGCTATTGGTACATGTTTACAACAGTATATCTCACAGTGATAGTTTGACAGTGGTTCCATCATTCTACTTATACACCAGGGCGGTTGGACGGGGTAAGGACAGGTGGTTGTAGCTACCTTCCAGTTGTAGCTGAAGAACATAGGGGGTTGTAACCTCCTTCTGGTTGTAGCCAGAGAATTGGGGAGTTGGAGATTCCCTCAGGTTGTAGCCTGAGAAACTAGGGGTTTGGAGCCTCCTTCTAGTTGCAGCTGGAAAACAAAGGAAGTTGGTGCTTCCAATGAATGTAATTCTTAAATACATATAAGAAAAATCATTTTGTGGTTTTCTCACGCTTTGGGTTTCCACGTAAAACATTGGTGTACTGTGTATGTGTGTGATTGCTCGTTTGTTCATTGTTTATTTACTCTGCAACTATTGGATGATAATTCTACATTGATATAAAACTTGCATTTTATGGTGAAAAATGATTAAATTGTTCTATTACTGATTCACCCCCCCTCTCAGTAATCCAACACAAAGTTTTGAGCATCGACACTCAGTTTTATTAATATTATTATTATTAGTCGTTGCCGAAGGCGTAGAGGGACTATAGCGATCAATAATTCGTTGACTTCATATTAGTTTGTCCTTTGACTATAATTTTTTGCATAATCTCTATTGTTCGAACTAGAGAACTAAAAACATTTTTTTTTTTTTTATTAAGTACTTAAACAAGAATTTTAATTATTAAGTACGTAAACAGCCTGACACACTGCATTTGTTTTTAAATCTTTACATAGCGCGAGGCCCTTAAACAATCCCGACAGCCTTAAATGTTTACTTAACATGCCTATCACATTAAATTTTCCTTCGATTTTTGGATACAATCTTGTCTCCAGTGAATTTGGGCAATATTGTTCTCCACTGGCATTACTGGTTCACTGGTTGTTGCTTGCTCATTGGTTTGTTGGATGTTTCTTATTGTTTTTTGATTCAACTTTGCAAATTTGAGGTCCTGCAACTGCAGTTGGACCTCTTGGTGCTTGCTCACTGGTTTGTTGTTTGTTGCTTTCTCTCGTTTGCTTCAAATTTGCAAGGTTGAAGTCCTGTAGCCGCATTTCGACCTGCTCTTGCACTTTGTAGGTTTGAAATTGTGCACCCTTGTTTGCTTCAACTTTGCAAGGTCGGTGTCCTCCATCCACAATTGGACCTGTTGTTGCAGTTTGCAAGGTTGAGATTATGCACCCGCAATTGGAACTGCACTTTTGTCGTTCCCCATTCACGAGTAAGTTTTAGTACCATGGTTTCATTCCTATTCGTTGTTTTTTGTTTACTGTTTGCAGTTTGCAGGTAAGAATTTTCAATACTAGGAAGTACTGAAAAATCAAAATAAATGTAAAAAAAAAGTTGAAATAATACCTGAGTGAAAATTCTCTTACAAAACATCCTTATACGTGACTACTGGGATCAAAGAAACAAGAATGTATTGGTATCCCTGAAAATTATTGAACAAGAAATCTTGTTGCCTTTGCATGTCAATGATGAATACATAACCCACCTCTGTCATAGCCATACTAACATACAAAAAAGGAAATGGGATGTTCTCCTCATCTTTTTTTTTCCTGAAACCATACATTTAGTGCATTTTTCAGGCTATCCCCTTCCAATCACATATGCCCAGTTTCATTTCCTATACATCATACCATAACTCTTTGGAAAATGGCAATGCAAAGGGATTTTCCAAACAAATTCAGAGTTTTCATTGCGGAGCAAGCATCTACGAGGACCTTCTAATCCCTTCTTTGCAGGTTATGACAGGGCAAGGTTTTATTCTCTGAGGCAAAACCACATATATTTGTTAGTTTTATGTTGGGATTTGGGTCTTCCAAAGCATCTTCCATCACCATTTTCACATCTAGACCTCGTCTTGTGGAAATAATTCTTTGTAACCTGAATGGACAGTTCATTGATCTGTCTCAGGATGAGTTTCCCAGTGCCCAATTTTAGAATATCTTCTTCATCTTGTAAGATAATTGAAATATATTAGAATATCTTCTTCATCTTGTAAGATAATTGAAACCTTAAGAAATTGTGCTATGTGTTGGTTCCGTTCCTGTGGTAAAAGTCCATAATGCCTAATTCTTCCGCTTTTGTTTATCCCACAGACCATCTATGTGTGTTTTCTGAGTGGGAGACATCAAAAAGTTGTTTCATATCTGTTTGGTGTTTATTTGTGAAGAGTGGGGATGAAATTAAATGGTGAATAGGATTGTAAAGCTATATACAATGGCTACCGAAATGCTTATAAGATGCATAACTAAATTACGTTAAAAAATTATATGTCTTAAATACTCAGTCTTTGTAATGAGAAAATTTATAGTGTTGTTTAATTTGCATTATCTCTTCTATATGGTTGAGCACTCACTATAGATTTGTTTTTTTTTCATATGCTATAGCAACCACAAAGCATTGAATTTTAAACGAAAAAGGATGAAGGATACATAGCGGAATTGGTATGCAGTTCTGAACTTATAGTTATCTTTTTTTTTTTTGCTATTTGCATTTTATCTAAACATAGCTAAGAAACATCTTGAAAATCACAACTTAAAAGATGAAGCAAGTAATAGATGTTGAGTGTTATCAAATAGATACAAACTCCATTGTACATGACAACATCGACCAGGTATTGCATAACAATGGTCTTTTTAGATTAGATGCATTCTCGTATACTGTGGGAGATTGCCTCTTTGATGCATTTCAAGTTATATTGCATTTCTGTTATTTCTCGACTGAGATGTGCAATGGATTGATAGATAATTTCTTGGCCTTTTTAGAAAATGGCTACGTTGAGGAGTTGGAGTCGTATCAATACGAATTGGCATCTGATTTTCTTTTCCAATTGCATGGAATGCATGATGCCAGTACGTATTTTTCAAAGATGCAGTTGTCTGCATTTGCAAATCTTCCTCCACATGAGAGAGGTCTTTGGGGAGATGCATTTTGTATATAGTGGCTAGCCAAGTGGCTGAATATATCAATTGGAATTTGGTCATTAACAAGAAAAAGAAGATACTTACTATTCAACAAAACTGCATCTAGGGATCCATATTGCATCTTGTTCCATGATGCCAATCCTCTAAGTGGTCATTATGAACCACTAATCTATAAAAAATTATCCATATGCAATCTTGGAGGACCTGATATTTACTTGTCCCTCACCTGCAAAGACCTTCAATCGCACTGGAAACAAATTATGCATCATATACATTCCCATGGATTGCACATAGCAACAACTATTACATCTACTTGTGGAGATACTCTGTTCAATGAAATTTTCTATTTGATAGCAACAGAGTCTGATGTGCACTCACTAGGCCTTTACACTATGCAATCCTTTTACAATGCAATTATAGGCTGAATTCAACAGGCGTTTAACTACTTGCATCAACACCTTTTACCATATCTCATAGAAAGTATGCCGACAATTGGAAGTTGGCAACAATATCTTGTAAACATGGCAATGCCATATGAGAAAGGAAATATAGAAGGTGGCACATTCTGTTTACAATGGATATCTATCATATTCAGAGTAAATATCCAGGTCTGGTCAACCCTATCAGATGGTATTGTCCATTCCTACTGTATTGATTCAAACTACAATCGAACAATTGACATCATATCGTCGAAAACAGATACGCCACACACCCATTATCAACCTTTAATAAAAAATACTTCAACTTCAAGATCCACTATAAATGCCACCCAAACCACATTGAATCTACATAAGCGTCGCACACTGTCTAATCAGGATGAAACTCATCCCAATTTTCATTAGGTCATACATAGCTTAAACTAAAAACGTAGATTGACTTATCACAACTTGACAAAGGTCATACATGAAAGAAATAAATACATTGGTACACTTCCTTATAGACCTATGAGTTGTACAACTGATCATCATGAGGTGAAAGGAAGCTCGATGAAGAAACACAAACTCACATATCACAACCTAAATTTTTTTGCGTGTGCACAACATGATCACATTTTCACACTTCCTGTTGAACAGAAACATCACATGTCCAATGAAAAAGAACATCACCGTTTGCACCATCGAGATGGTGAGGAGGAAATGCTCGTAACAAATGTTGATTCCACCTTCAACATAGCTTGTCAACAAGTGAAACTAGTTTCGAGTGGCAACCATAAGTTAACCTACCACATGTTGAAAAAATAGATATGTGAGAGAAACAAGTGCAGCTACATATCCCACAATGGTCATGATACTGACTGAGAGGGAAAAATCAAATATCCTAGCCTAGAGCCAACACCATGCACTACTAGCATTGAAAACCAACAAACACTTACTATGCATCCTTGTCTATGAAAGATATATGCAAAATAGATCTATATGAAACAAATTAAAGATACTCCTTCCATTGCATGTGCGATTTGCGAGGAATTGAATTTTGCAAAAAACACTAAGTCTTTCACCCCCGGCTTGCAAAAAGAATACCTCGGCTTGACACTAAATGATAGAATATTTTCCACTAGCAATATTTGTCTTCCATGAAAAAGATCACTTGAAAATGGAAAATTGTCACACTTTGCAACACCCGACCAAATAAGATGTAACACACCACTACTAGATGTAAGTACACTTACAAAACTTGAAGAGAGACTTGTGTCTCTGTGAATTGCATTCGCACAAATCAGACCCTGGGGCTATAAACGACCCCAAATGGGTTTAACATGATCAATTATTAATGTGCTTGTCCAACTAGATGTTCTGCAAAAAGACCTACCACAATTCACGAGCGAGACAATGACAATTGATGTAGCTCTCAAAAGACGTTTTCATTACAAGAATGCATACCAGACATGTAGAGTGTGTGTGCACATTATCATGAAAACATTACAAGAATTATGTTCCAGGGCCCTGTACAAAGCACACAACATTTGTATAAATGATAACTGGAACCGTGTTCTTGAAAAAGGAAATGGAAACTCTACACAAAATTTTGACACTACTAGTGAATTTGATACAAGCGATGAATCAAATAATGAAATACATGCTGAAACATTGATACATGGATTCATTGACTCACAATGCATTCATGACTTGCAAGACAAGATTGTCGAAATTGCACCTGGTGAAGGGAAACGTCCACTTGGAATATTCAAGGACAAATTTGTTGAGGAAATGAACTTCCCAACACTGTTATATGGAGATCCACACGCCAGTGACATCATAGAACGATTCAACTACCAAAAAATAGTTCGATGGGAAGTGCTACTTTCAAGTGGTGACTTCTCCTGTCACATAACAAATTTGTTTTACAAAACAATGCGCATAATAATTGAGAAAATGCTCTCTTGCATGTGGGTGTGAATGAGAAAAGGCCAGCTACTAGGAATAAAGTTATTGGTCAAAGATGTCAAGTACAAAGAAAACCTAGAAAAAATCCTAAAATCTGATATTGGATACATAGATTTCAAAAACATTCTCATCTCTCCTAACTACTAGCAACAAAACAAGAAAACCATATTTGCAATGATACGACAATTATGACCCCCAACTTTTTTCATCACATTTACAAGTGTAGAGCATCACTAGGATTCGTTGGTGACTACGATGTTTGCATTATATAGAAACAAGAAAAGGAAAATACAAACTGATACATTGGAAAATGATGACATTGACTACCTCATAATAAAAGACCCAGTGACATATACTTGTTACTATAGACATAAAATAAATGCTTTGAGGCAATTGATATGTCATGATGAAACGTGCTTTGGAAAAATATCGGACTACTATTTTGTGACTGAGTTCCAAAATAGAGGGAGTGAGCATGACCACACACTGTTATGGATAGAGGGTGCACCGGTCTATGGAAATGACAACAACTCACAAATCAAGCAGTTTCTAGACAAATACATAACATGAAACAAAGATCATTTGGATCGAGAACTTGCCAAAGTTCATAGACATTACCATACAAGAAGCTATAAAAGACGAAAAAATTCACATTACAGATACAACTTCCCCGTGCCTCCAATGAGAACAACAAGAATCATAGAACCAATTAGTTTAGAGGACAATGTTCTCATTGAGAAATATAAATCTTTGTTCACATTTCTAGAACAACGAGACTTTAATGACTTAATGAGCTTCGAAGACTTCTTGGTATAACTAAATCTAACGGAATATGAGTACATCCAAGTGATACAATCTACACTTAAACAACCAACAATTTTTCTTAAACGAAAACTTTCACATATTTGGAACAACGGTTTCTCCAAGGACATGCCAATTATGTGGAATGAAAATACAGATGCACAATATGTCCTCAATGCATATGCTGCAACATCATATTGTACCTCGTACATGACAAAGGTTGACAAATCTATGGCAAGTGCATTCAAAAGAATACGCAGAGAACATGAAAAAAGTCATATTGATGCTATGCAAATGATACGTACACTTGGAAATACATTACTTAATCTTCAACAAATGTTTGTTCAACAAGAAGTCCACATTGCACTTTCCCTGCCTCTGAACTATATTTCAAGGAAATGTGTCTTCATAAACACATCTCCACTTGACACACGCACATTCGTGCTTAAACCACCATCTTTGCTAGAACAAGAGCCTGATAATTCAGAGGACATGATATGTCATTCTATTATTGATTATTACGTCCAACGTCCACCTCCTATTAAGCATATATTCCTTGAGAGTTTGTATCGCATTACAAAAAAAATGGTACACCCATATCAAAAAGAAAAAAACCAAATGTAATATGCTTTGTCAAATACAACAAACACATCGACTATGAAAAATTTAGTAGAGAAAAACTATTGTTGTACGTTCCATTTGATCAAAATGAAAACACATTAAAACATAACTTCCCTACATGGGAAGCTGCATATATTGCTTATGAGACTACAATACAAACCAATGAATCTAGATTTACATACAATGTCAACCCAACATGGGGTGATTTAGAAAGTGCAGTTCATGAACTAGAAAACCCTCACAATGTTGATGAGACATTAACAAACCATAAAACAAGTAAACTCTTTGTGAGTCCTACGACTTGCAAGCAGATTTGCCTTGTCCTCGAGCAACCATCATTGAAAAACGTATCAATCTTATCTTTCAAGTCACAAAACATCCTTTCTTTATCGAAAATAACGAATACTACAGAGCTAGACGATTGTTGAATCGAGAACACCAAGCAATCCTAAAGGAAATTGCAATGAAAAAATGCTTAAACATGCACACTCTGTGCACTTGTTCCTTACAGGTGAGGCAGGAACATGCAAAACATTCACAATGAAATCACTATTCCAAGTGCTTATATGAATCTATGATTCAAACAATTCAACTAACCCTATGAAACCAAAGGGACTAATAGTTGCATATAAAGGAAAAACTGCATATAATGCAGGTGGAACAATATTCCACTTTGCATTTTTAATGTCTTTTAACAAGTCACATTTTCTTCCACTCGGCAAGGAAATGTTAGATACATTGTCTAAGATTTATGACGAACTACAACTTGTCTTCATAGATGAGTCATCTTTGATTGGAAGTCGCTTCTTATATTCCATTGACAATCGATTGAGAAACATAAAACACGTGCACACCAAATACTTTGGGGACATTGACATGATATTCTGTGGGGATCTTTACCAGGCACAACCCATCCAAGATTCTCTGATATTTGAACAACCTACGGTCAATATGCAAACAGTGACACATGACTTTTGGAAAGACAATATAAAATAATTTGAATTACATACTAAAATGCACCAGACAAATGAAACATTTATTGCAATTCTTAATAGAATGCGGACAAACAACCAAACATGTGATGACTTAACATATATCAATTCAATTTGCATGCGACCTACACCAATAGACCCAAACTTCCCTTACATGTTCTACATTAATAGGGATGTTGCAATGCATAATAGGTACATGCTATCGCTCATGCATGGCTATGATATCATCATCAATTCAATTGACCTTGAAGAAGACAACCATGGAAATGTACCATGTCATCAACATACAACCACATTGCCTTTGCAACTTGTCCTGAAATTAGACATGCTAGTTGAAATATGCCTGTAACTATGATTCACAGAATGGCTTGGTGAATGGTGCATATGGAATACTCAAATCTTATACCAAAACATAAAAAGTTGATGTCCTCTGGATTAAGTTCCATGACCCACATACTGGCCACTAACAAGCAAACAAGTTAGCTTATCTATATCAAATATTGCGCGATTGGGCACCTATCTTACGAATATCAAAACTAGTATCGACATCGACAAAGACAGGTCAAATGAAGATTCGAAAATAGTTTCCAATTGAACTTCCATATGCACATACAATCCATAGATCACAAGGGCTAACACTTGATAGTGTTGCGTTTGAACCTATTGGAATACGAATACATGGACTTGTATACACATCTTTGTCCCGTGTTAGAAGCACAAACTCCTTGTATTTGCTAAGCACTCTTACAAAAGATAACTTCAAATTCAAACATAAAGTTGATATTGGGATGCAACGCCTTAGGACTAGCGCAAAATGGCATCTACAATATGATTATTAATGCATACAAACAAACTCATCTGTATCAATTCTCTCACTTAAAACATGCAACCTACATGCACATATGAATGATATACTCAATGACTCTAACACAATGCAATCCCATATTCTGTGGTTGCAGGAAACATACATGACATTATGCATGCAAAACAAGCAATTTCCAAATTACAATTGCATATCAAGTTAAAATACACATGGAGTGATGATATTAGTGAAAAAACATGTAACAATTTTGGAGCATATGCATTTCGAAGAAAACAATGTTGAGATGATGCCGACAAGAGTAATCTTCCATGAATAAAAAATTGCAATATTGAATCTCTATGCCGCTCTGCATGCAACATTTCCCAATATACTGAATGTTGTTTCAAATGCATTACAATATTTACATATGAATGAAACCATTATCATTCTAGGAGACTTCAATATTGACATGCTACAAAATAGTGCCAGAACAAAATAATTGGAAAACTACATGTGCAATTACAGCCTCCGCTTTCTTTTGGATAAGATAAACCATGTACAAAACACACTTATTGACCATGTATGGTCAAATGTGCCCATTTCACAATACAACCTATTTATCTTAGACACATACTGGTCTAATCACGATACAATTTGTATTGTACTTGAATTATGAAATATACATCAAGCATATTACAAAATCATATTTCCATGTCTGAAAGCATATCTGGCTAACTTGTTGCACAAAACCAAATTATTCAGATAGAATCATCCAACTTCTTAGTTTTTTCTAGTTTTTAATAGATTTTGGACATAAAGAATTTTATATAGACACAAACATGGATCAAGAAAAACAAAGGTACATGCTTCTAACACTATCTGTTACTCTATTCCTTTGATTCTAGTTTACTATATGTAAATATTCCTTGTTTTTCCTTACATACTAACTTGCATTCATGTTCATTGTATTTTGTACTTTCCTTCATTGAAACAAACAAAATAACTGGAGAAGACAAATACCTCTTAACCAGAAATGTAGAAGAAGACATACGATGTGCATGCTTCTACCCATATTCCATATTCCATTGCTTTGTATTTCATTTATTCTGTGTATATTTATTCTGCTGATTTGCATCTCATTTTTTTTATATGTAGATACTGCATTTCTTCCTACATATTAACTTATCTTCATGTTAATTGTATTTTCTGTGCTGCTACATTGAAATAAATAAAATTGTATTCAATCTTTTTTACATGTGTTCCTACATAACAACTTGGCTTCATGTCCATTGTATCTCTGCATTGTTACATTGAAAAAAAATAGACTAATTGAACAAGAGGATGAAGCCTTATGTGCCACAATTGTTATATCAATATTTGTCTCACCCTATGCAATCTTGCACATAAGGCCTTTTTCCATTTCCCTATGCAAACTTGTCATCCCTTTTTGCAAAACCCAGAGCTAAAAATATATTTTTTTCCACATGTACGCACCTTGCCTACTATACAACATGCATATACGTAGGCTACACCACTACAACCCGCGTACATCAGGATTTGTGCCCCAAAAATGAAAAATGGTGTCGGGTTTCCATGTCACGACAAGAGATCTATGATCCTTGGCCTTCCATATATTAGAAATGTTCCGACTCGACCCTTCAATTCCATTTGAAGTCTATAAATGGTCCAATTCCAAGCTATGGAAAGGAGGAGAAAGAATTCAACTTTGAGAGCAAAGTTACTCTGGAGAAATTATTTACTTCATATTGAGTCTGCATCCCTTTGTCCTTTAAGTCTGAACATAGTGTTCAACCCCCAAGCTCTTCCCTTATTGATTGATAAATTCATTGTCTCTCTTCTATGAGCTTGCCTTTGGTGGAGGATTGAAGTGGTGGAGGCCCAGCTGGAAGGAACTTAGTTTCTCGGTTCCGAACCATGTCGACACAAAAGGCTGTAACTTTTTCACTTTTGCCAATCATATATTAATAAAAACACTGTTTTCTCGTCTAATTGATATCTCAAAAATATTTGAATTATTATCCATGGGCGTATTTGTTATGTATATTAATGGATTATGCTATCTAATATCCTAACATAATATATTATCACCATATGCTTGCTTTGCTTGGTTGTTGAGAACTAGTTGCAGGTGTATTGCTTTGGGTCAAGTGCTCAATGATGGACTTCATTGAACGTCTGGACGAGGTAGGCCTTTTATCTTATCTCGATAGCATATTTGTTTATATAGCATACTTGAGAATAGAGTTGATTTCTGCAGTCATTTCCGTATGTTGTAGTTTACCTTAGCCATAGAGAGATTTTCCTCGTAACAATAGATGAGGAAGATGAAGTACAATCTTCCAAAAGGTATACCAATAATAATAGTAAATCAAACACAATGCATGTGCTTAATGTACATCCATATCAATTATGAACAATATACAATGTGTATGCATATTTAATTGTTGTCATGTTTGATGTACACATGTTTGCATCATAAAAAGTTGGACAAGTGACATGGGCATGAGTAGTCAATCATCGCAAACATCAACACAATGACAAGGCCAAAGGTAAAGATTCATAAATTATGCTCTTGCTATGTTTAGGAAACAAATATCCTCAGTTATTTATTCAACTATGCCATGGTAAATATGTTTATGTCATTTACAACACATGTTTTTTAGTTCACAAGAACTATCGACCAGTACAAGTGAAACACCCAACATAGTGCAAGGTCCAAAGACTAAGAGGTATGGTTACAAAACTCTAACCTGCATAATTTATCCAAATTGTGCATCTACTTGTACATTGATGCAAAAAAAGAAGAAGAAGATATATATACAAACTGCCATTCACATTACTTTTCCTGTTAAAAAAAAATGTCACCAGGTCTAAACTTATACCACCCAATATACTATCAATAGAAGGCTTGAACAACCACCGAACTAGCAAACTATTCATCGAAGACATAATGGTCGTGTATAGAACCTACTTAGAAAAGGAAAACAAAAGTAGATGCATTATGTGTGCATACATGAAAAACAACGAAGCCATGATGATAGTTACACTGACTATCCCCACACAACTTGTCCAGAAACATGCAGAGAAGATATTTCCATGTAATGGGATATCCATTACAAATTTCAACATATTACAGAAAACAGTATATGACCATGGTGATTGTCATCAAATTATATTTCTCAATGAAATAAGTGTTTTCGAAAAAGTTCTCACGGTTTGCTCATAATATCATTTCGTACTAGACACAACAATCAACCAATTTGCATAGAAAAACGACATTTACCTAATTGGAACCATTGGTCCAGCTGTCACATTTGCAAGAAAAGTTGGCTCGCAACATATTCTCCATATAAAAGATGGAAACTTGGAAAACAACAAGGCAAAGGTACTGTTGTAACAACCTTGGTTAAATAGTTGCATAGGGATTATTAAGTATAATTAATTGTCCTAATATGGTTTTAGTTAAACAATGATTAGTATTAATAATATTAATTAATTAATTAATTTTTTATAACTGTTGATTGATTAATTAATCAATTAATTGATTACTAAACACACTCAATGATTTGGGTAAAGCATTAAGGGGCTTAATAAATTTAATTTAATCATTATGAAACTTTACGTATGACAGGAAAGGATAAGATAATAAAGGAAAGGGGATAAGGTAATAATGGGAAGGATAAGGTAATTAATGGAGGATAGGGAGTCAGTGAATGGGGGTAGATATGAGGGGGAGGAGTCCTACGTGAGATAGGCGTGAAAAATTGGGAGGAGGTCTGTATTTCGGTTGGATATCTTTTGGTTTTGAGGAGTTTGGTCTTGGGGTTTTGGTGAACCATTCCAGGGGGCACCGGGTTGCTGGGGGTTTTGGGCACGGGGGCCAGGATTCCTTACGGTATCCTAGAGCTAGGGAGCCAGACAGGTTGCTCCTAGCTGGCTAGGTGGTTAGTCGGTTTGGGCAGGGTTTGGTCAAGCAGCAGGCTGGGCAAGGCACCAGGGAGGACAACCAGATAAGCGAGAGTTTAGCATCAGGAAGAGGTATTTTATTTATGAATTTGCTGAGTTATGTGATGATTATGTAATTATTTTCATGATGTGGATAAATTTAATTTCTACTAAATATTATATGCTTATATGATGATTAATGAATTATTTACTCACTGAAAGAAATTCTATGTTTAATTGTATGACATTTTTAGGCTTAATTAATTGAGGTCACTACACATGGTATCATAGCCAGGTTCAAAATCTGGAGCCGAGGGCCTACCCACCTTAAACAAATGAAAATAGATCGTCAAAATTTAAATTTGATATAAAATAGTCACACAGCCAACAAAACCCTACTGAACAAAACAAAACGAAAAAATATAACGAATAAATTATCAGTTCAAAACCTAAGATCGGGATCCAGACAAAAGATCAGGTTATCATTGTGATCTTCTGAGGACATTGAACCAGAGAAACTAAGGTAAAAATTGAATAAAATAAACAGAGAACCTACAAAACCCTACTGCGCTTGAACCGGAAAGGAAAATCCTTATAGACCTTAATACAAAACTTAATCTAGGTTATCCTTGTCATTTTCTGAAGACTTTAAACAACATATTGAAGAGGCAACAAGGAAAACCAAAATTAGATTTACAAAAAAAACATAAACACACACACAAAAAAAAACCTGTCAAAGTTAAAATTTTAAATAAACAAATAAAGAGCCTACTGCACTTCAACCTAATACAAATACAGACCTCCTCCCAATTTTTCATGCCCGTCTCCCATAGGGATCCTCCCCCTCATATCTCCCCCCATTCACAACCACATGATGTTCCTATGTCCAAGTGGGAAGTCATCTCTATGGATTTTGTTGTGGGGTTGCCGCTCACATCTCATAGACACAATGCCATTATTGTGATAGTGGATAAGTTAACCAAGAGTGCTCATTTTATTCCGGTTAGAGACACTTTCAATGTCACTGATGTGGCATGTGTGTTTGTAAGTGAGGTTATCCGTTTGCACACGATACCTGAGAAGATCATTTCAGATAGGGACTCCAGATTCACTTCTAGGTTTTGGACAAGTTTATAGTCAGCATTGGGGACTCAGTTGAACTTAAGCACAACTTATCATCCTGAAATAGATGGGAAAACTGAGAGAGTAAATCAAGTCATGGAATACATGCTCAGGATGTATGTCATGGATAATCAAACCCATTGGGAGAAGTACCTACCTTTGGTAGAGTTCGCCTACAATAACAGTTTTCATAGCTCCATCGGAATGCCACCCTACGAAGCCTTGTATGGAAGGCCATGCAGAACATCGTTGAGTTGGGATAGAATAGACGATCGAGTAATAGTTGGGCCATAATTGATTCAAGAGATGGAGGAACAGGTGATTCAGATTAGGCAAAGACTAAAGGAAGCACAGGATAGGAAAAAAAGTTATGTGGATGCACACAGGACCGACCGAAGTTATGAAGTGGGAGACCAGGTTTTCATTCGTATCAGGCCTAATAAGAGTACCATATAGTTCGGGAAGGGGACAAAGTTGTCACCTCAATTTATAGGACCGTTCAAAATCCAAGAGAAAATTGGACCCGTTGCCTATCGTCTCGTACTGCCACCCCACTTGCATAAAACTCATAACGTTTTTCATGTATCTGTTTTACGTCATTATGTTGTTGATGAATCACATAAACTAAATTGGAAGGAATTGCAGG
>ML806527.1:57654-83023 GCA_009831015.1 Picea engelmannii | reverse complement strand
AGTCGATTCTTCCATTGTTTGCTTGAAAAGGGGTTGAGATTTTGGGTAGAAGGTTAAAAGTTAAATCTTAAGGGTCATGATCTGCGTATAAGTTTAGAGCCCTAGCTTATTAGTCCGTAGGGTAGAATACCCCACAACACTCCAGGAGGAGAGCCACACAACTACCAGGAGCAAGCCAACGAAAGAAGAACACTCAACTTTAGCATCAAGATTCAAGGGAAAGAAGAAAGACACCTTCCAGAAAGGCTCTCAGAGGAAGCCAAACACCAAAGGTACATTCAAAGGAAAGAATATTGATACATATAAGATTAAATGATTTAGTTGTAATAAGTTGGGTCATTTTGCTAAATATTGTTGGTTTAGAAAGAAATATCCAAGGAAAGGGAAACATCATGCCTCAACTGTTGAGGATGATGAATCCAAAAGAAAACATAAAATCCCTTCTAATGAGAAAGAAAATAGAAAAGAATATTACTTGGTTTCTTCCTTATCCAATTTAGTTTTCACGGGCACGAAAACTTGGTTAGTAGACAGTGGTGCATTAAATCACATGACAGGGTACAAGGAGATCCTCTCAGATTTCAAGACAAAATATTTTGCAGAGCAAGTGGAGCTTGGGGATGAAAAATGTTACAAGATAGAGGGAGTAGGTTCTATCTCCTTTAGATTGGAATCTGGGGCTAGACTTTATGTTGATGAAGTATTATATGTTACAAGGCTCAAGAAGAATCTACTATCAGTTGCAACCCTTGAGGACAAGGGATATTGGGTGATCTTCAAGGACAAGAAGGCACTACTATAGGATAAAGGTAGCCACTTAAGTACAATAGAACCCATTGGAACTTGTAGTGGAGGACTGTACATTGTGTCAGGATAGTCAGTTCAGGTATTGGCTCATGCTGCAACTAGCTCCAACGAGTTGTGGCACAAAAGTATTGGACATCTTCATTACAAATCTCTTCCAGATCTATAGAACATGGTATGTGGCATGCCCTCTATTTCTCTTAGTAAAAATGAAATTTGTAAGGGATGCATGCTAGGTAAAACTATAAAGAAATCATTTCCTAGTAGTGACAACAGAGCTCAGGGCATCTTAGATCTGGTTCCTTCTGATGTATGTGGTCCCATGACTTCTCCCTCACTCACTGGTTGTTTGTATTATGTCATTTTTATTGATGATTACTTAAGAAAATGTTAGATATATTTTCTTAAAGCTAAAAGTGACACATTTGATAAATTCAAAGTGTATAAAGCCTTTATTGAAAAGTAGACAGGGAAACACATCAGAATCCTTAGAACAAACAATGGAGGAGAGTTTGAATCTCTTCAGTTTGAGGATTTCTGCAAGTCAACATGAATCAAGAGACAATTGACCATGCCATATAACCCTCAACAAAATGGAGTTGCTGAGAGGAAAAACAGGACAATTTGTGAGGTGGCGAAAGCAATGATGTTTGACCAGAATTTGCCAAATTCTTTATGGGAAGAAGATACCTCCACTGCCGTGTATATTCAGAACAGGTGTCCACATGCTATCTTTAAGGACAAGACTCCTGAAGAGTTTTTCTCAGGGATCAAAATTGAAGTAGGGCATCTAAGGATATTTGGGTGTCCTGTGTATATTCATGTCCCTAAGGAAACGAGGACAAAGATGGAACCCTCAGGCAAGAAAGGGGTTTTTGTGGGGTACAGTGAGAACTCCAAGGATTACATGATTTATGTACCAGTTTAGAGGCAAATAGAGGTAAGAAGAGATGTGACTTTCCATGAGGAAGCTGGAAGAAATCCAGAGAGCTTCAACAGGAATCAAAAGCAGTTCAACCAACTTCACCCTCTTCTGAAAATGAAGAGTCAGATGATCAGAGGGAGGAACCTAGTGAAGGGCCAAGTAACGAGCCCATAGAAACTGTTGAAGTGTTAGAAATAACTCTTGAAGAACCTCCAGCCAAAAGGAAGCCATGATGGCTTAAAGAAATAGTGCAGTGTTGACGGGTGAAATTGTCCGTCCGTCAATTGAGAGAGTGGAACCGGTCCGGGGTTGTCTAAATAACCCAAGCCGTTTGGAATGAACCACCCTGACAGGTTTAACGGCTCCGTTGGCCGCTCTAAGGTTTCCTAAGAAAAACCAAAGAGAAAACTAACCTAAACTAACTAATCTATCTAAACTAATAAAACAAACTAAAACTAACTAAAACTAACTAAAAGAAACTAAACTAACTAAAAGAAACTAAACTAACTAAAACTAACTAATACACTAATCTAATCAAAACGAACTACTAAATTGAAACTAAAACTAAATATAAACTACTCTAACTATTATATACAATCTACTAATTACTATTATACTAATTCTACTAATTAACCGTCTAGTTATCAATTATAATACAACTTATTCACAAATATACAATATACACAACTGACAGATTTAAGTAAAACATGTAAAACTCAAATGCTTTCTGTCCTAAGACAGCCAGAGATCTTTTTTATTTTTTATATTTTATGAATAAGAAATAAAACTACTGAAATTAAACGATCTAATATACTAAATCTAACTTAAACTAATATCTGAATTAAACTACTAATAAAAACAGCAATCAACAGACTAGCTAACCTGGAAACGCTCCTAGTTTATCCTGCGTAAGATGACTTCAAAGCTGGTCGGAGGAAGTAAACTCGCACCGGTTAATCCCAAAGATTTTCGTAAATGATCAGTTGCGCTGCTTCTTTGAGTTATTTACAGGACAAACAAGACATAAAAGATCATAACAATCTTATGATTATAAATCTCTGCAATAAGGGAAACTTGTTATGCAAAAAATTATATTTAACAACTCAATTCATGAAGAAGATAAACCTGTCATTCACAAACTGAATTAGACAATTGTTATATCTTTTATACACTTGGAAGAAACCAGATATGGATTACAGTAATTAAAATTATATCATTTTCACATGATTCAGATAGCTAAAGTAGTCATAAACCATATACAAATTGATATACACAACATGAAACAAAATATTGATATAATGAGAAGCTAAAGCTGTGACAAAACACCAAATTCTGCTTCAGTCTGTATTAAAACTCCATATCCTTGTTCTCCCACAAATGAGGATGAACATTATTACAAAAATCATAATTATATATAAGTCTCTCCACAGGGTAAAACCTCCCTGTGGATAATATCAAAATGTTTTACATAATCTGGGAAAAATCCCAAAATCAACTAAACTAGGAAATCAAAATGCAAGAGAAATCTTTGAAATATCCCCTAACCGCCCATAAACTCAACTGCAATTTCGAATTTACCTGCAATAGAACACAATTATCAAATTAGAGAGATATTTCAGTAATAAAATAATAAAAATTTGATCCTACAGACTTAGATACAGAATCATCTGATTCTGTAGCTAGTCTAAAATATCATACATGACCAGATAGAAATCAAACGAATTTAAAAAAAAAAAAATCTAATTTAATTTTCTTTTAATGAAGATTAAAATCGAATTACTAATGGTTCAAGCAAATTTATCATTCAAATCAAACCAAATCGAAAAGGATGCAATCGAAACAGGATAAGAATGCTCTGCTTTTTAATTGCCATAAAATCGGGTCAAATAATAACCACACTGTTTCATATCCATATGAAATTACAAGTAAATCGTATCGTATAAGATACGATGTAATCAAAATCAATATAGTTATAATCGAACACAATCATAATCGATTGGTTACCGCTGTGCATAAAATTCATATTGTTTTAATCAAATACCAAACTGTTACGATTATAGTCAAAACAAAACATTCATAACAGCCTCCACAAAACTTTGCCATAGACTTCGATCGCTGAGCGTTACACGGTTTACAGATAAGATCAAATAGCAATCACAACCATCATTGACTCATTATAGTCATAACAATAGACTGATATCATTCAATCAAGTGCAAAGATAGGTAAACTGTTTCGATTGTATTCAAATGAAATCATACTCAATGAGTATCGACCCAACAAATTTCGTTATTGATCACCACACAGTCAACAGACAGGAGCGTGATAGAATCAACATAATTCATAATATAAACTGGGTAAATAATCAAAACGAAAATGGCTGAGTTTAATTATAGAAACAAATCGTGAGACTGGATACAGTTAATTTCGTTCCTCAAATCGAATTCAAACGATATATTTGTTGCAATCTGATAACATGGTCAAACAAAACAGTCTGAATCGATTTGGTTGGGTATAACAACTACGATTCGTATCTATTCGCAATTTGGTCATGCAATAACAGAATGGTATTCGAATTGGTCAGAAGACATAGAATATACAATCACAACAGTTAACCGTAATTGCCAACCATATCGCATAGAATATAACCAATTCGAAATGAGATATTGACTGTGTTCAAAATTGGAATACCAAAAACAGCCTGTGTTTAGAAAATATTAACAACTTCGATTATCAACAGAGTATTCAATTGAAGCCAAATTAAAACAAATCAAATCTATCCCACGATCACTCGAATCAAAGCCAAATCCAATCAAAACTTAAACGATGATGAAAATTGATTTATCAAAACAAAATTATATACAATAGTGCAATGCTTATGCGATAGAGCAGATCCACGGTGTAAACAAAGTTTATGAGTATGTCATATAAATAGGTGAAAGTCATACCAGTGAGGCTGTTCGAGCTACGCCAATTTTGAATTGATGACTGTTGTAGCCGACTCCACGCTCTTAAACAAAATCGAACCTGTTTTTCGCTGTTTCTTATCAGTGGATGGCATCTTTTCCTTTTGACTGGTGAGCCTTGCAATTTGATCCTCCAGAGCATGAATTCTGGACTGTAGCATTGGCACATCAAGGTAATACCTTTCCAACCATGAGCCACACTGATCACATGGTGGAGTAGCTGGTTCGGCTAGAGCAAGAGGGGGTTTCGACGAGTCACCTGGGGTTTCACAAGGCATTTTGATGCCTGGATAATTAGGGTCATTTTGCAAGCAAGGTGGTAGGTTCTTCACAAAATCATATGCGGGTTTATCGCACAGACCTTCTGAATAGGGATACTCACTTGCCAGGTAACGTTCAACCTCTGAGTCAGAATCTTCACTCACCATAATGGGGTCAGGGTTGACAGGTGCTTTTGGTTTGTTTCTTGCCATGCGAGAGATTAACCGAGCGTTCTTCTTGCCTTTAGAATTGGCAGTGGGTTTGCCTTTAGGCCTTTTAGCCACGGGTTTAGCAGTTTCGACATGTTTGGTCACAGAACCGGGTAGGTCAATAGGAGAATCGGGTAGGGGTTTAGGTAATAGAGAACTGTAAGGCACAGGGGGTACTGATTTGCACTCGCTCACCACAGGTTTGTCAACCTGTGGTGGGCTTGAGTCACCAAAATTATTGTGTTTAAGAAAATCCTCCCAACAGTCTCGGTGTAACCCCAACTTACAAACTATAAGCATTTTAATTAATCCAAAATGAAAAAGACTGTTATCGGACTGGTTCCGTTTGTACCTTTTAGACATTTTAAACAGACTCCTATGCAGGTAGTAAGGCATATTAAGCTCATAGCCCATGAAAACCATAAGTAGCCGAAGGTGGTACAAGAAAATGAAACCATACTGGCCCTCGCAGGTAATGAACTGCTTGGTTACCATCAACAAGTCATGCCAGCGTTGCTTGAGCATATTTGCGGGCAAACCCTTGTCACAGGAACTCACCTTTCATGACTGGAAGAGTAATGTCCACGAGACATCTTCCACTTTGCAATTTTTTGACCATCTCTGTCCGACAACAGGCAGACTGGTAGATAAATTGAGAAATTGCTCGTCAATTTCTAATTGCACATCCCCAACCTTGGCTCGGTAGCCATCGAAGGTTAATGCAAATTGCCGAGCCACGCTAGGGTTATAGCCATCAAACTTTCGTATGAACGGGAGCCATCCGAATTCCTCCAGGTCACTGTAAGCATGTTCGAACATCAACAATGCCTGGCTACCATTGGGTTCAGCCCTTACGACCGGAGCCATGGTGCGGGCGCATGGTAGGGTTTGGGTTGAGCACAACAATACACAGGAGCAAAAAACGTTATGGCTAACAGCTGCAAGCGCTCAAAGGGGAATGAATTAATGTATGCATACGAAGGTGGTGGGATTATCACCGCCATGCAGCATAGTAATGGCACAGTACAATGCTGTTCAATCAATCATAATATCGTTTAAACCATATTAATTGGCCAACCCAAAATTTTGAGCGGTGGATAACCATATCAACATGCCATTAATCAATGTAAAACCCAAAACCATAAATTATATCAATGCGCCATAGTACCAACGTAAAATCCAAATGTTTCACCAACGCGCCATGTGTATAATCAAACATTGCTATTCAATATGAAATCAAACTCATATGTGACCCATGCGATTGTTGCATAATCCAATGTTTTGATCAAAAGTTTTTAAAACATGGTGACAATAGATAAAATCGATATGTCAAGAGCTTATAATAGTAAGGATCACATCATATAAAAATCTTTAATCCACCATGACCCCTATATAATCAAGTATAATTCATCAATCAACATGCTCAATGCCTTATCAATTAAATAAAAATCAAGTTGCGCCATCAGAGTGAGAATAGGCAAATGGACATAGTTCGAAAAATAATTCCAGTCACTTAATAATAAACCAAAGGTAAGTACCAACCAGCATATCAATGAGCAGATCATGACAATTCAAATAACGATGGAGGAATTTTCACGCTTTTAGTCATGAAAACTAAATTGAAACCAATTTGCAAATGTCGCTTGAAATGAAAGTGTCGTCTTTTTGCGAAATGCGACAGACATTTGAAGTTCATAGGTGTAGGTGTAGGTAGCTTTTAAGGCAATTAAAAAAAATTGAATTGGCTGCCAACATGCAGGAAGCAGAAAGGATAACTTCTCCCAAATGAACTTTCAGGGAAAGGAAGAGGCCTCATAGGTTTGGAGGCTATGTTGCACCGATGAACAACATTAGTTATGTTGAACCTTATTCATTTGAAGAAGCATATAAATTACAAGTATGGAAGGATGCCATGCTTGAGGAATACAAGTCTATTATAAAGAACAATGTTTGGGACATTGTGTCGAGGCCAAAAGACAAATCAGTGGTTTATTCCAAATGGATCTATAAGATCAAACATGTAGCTGATGGAAGTGTGGAAAAGTTAAAGCAAGATTTGTAGCCAGAGGCTTCACTCAGAAAGAAGGAATCGACTATGAAGAGACTTTTTCCCCTGTAGCCAGGTATACCTCCATTCGAACTATTGTTGCTTTAGCTTCCATTCTTGGTTGGAAGCTACATAAGATGGATGTAAAAACAACATTCTTGAATGGAAATATTGAACATGAGGTCTTTGTGGAACAACCAGATGGTTTTGTACTACATAACAAAGCCACTCGTGTATGCAAGCTAAGTAAGGCCTTGTATGGTCTTAAGCTGACTCCCAGAGATTGGTATGACAGGATTGATGGATTTTTTCAAAGCCTGGGATTTCAAAGAAGTGATGTTGATGCAAATTTGTATTTCAAGGTAAGAGGTAACCAACCTGTTATACTAATCTTGTATGTTGATGATCTCTTTCTAATAGGAGATGAAGGGCTAATAGCCTGGTGTAAGAGGGAGCTAACCTCAGAATTCCAGATGAAATACTTAGGCTTGATGCATGTAAATTTTTAATGACAAAAATCAGCAAATGAAATTTTTGTCATACACTTAGCAACCTAGAGATAATTGTCTTCATAAATTTCATAAATTCCTTAAACCCACATTCAGAAATTAACATAAGCATAAATACACATTGCTAAGAAAAATAGCAATGAAAATAACATAGTGGACAACAACCCATAACACTCAGAAATTTAGGCAAATGCCAGGGAAAAACCCAATGTGGGGAAACCCAACGAGAGAGAGAGAGATATTATTATTTAGCTTCAGGAAAGTACATTACAACAACAAAGCCACATTTCCAACCAAGAGAAATACCTCACAGTACCAAAACAGTCCCAATAAATTTTGCCTCGAAAAACGTGCCAAATCCGTACTGTTGTACGACCTCTTCCATACCTTGTTTTCCATGCCCACAATCAAATGTACGGACTATTCCTTATGACCCAGAAACAACGAACATAAATATGAATTCCACCTCGAAAACCGCACCCAAAATTGCCTTGATTTCCATGCCAAACACGTACGGCTGTACAGAATCGTATGGATCCGTACATTACGGCCTCCCACAACCAAAAAATAATTCGGCCCAAAACTCACATAAATGTTTTCTTGGGATTTGTGCCCTCCTTACTTGGAAAACGTGCCCTCTTCTTGCTCACTTTTCTCTCTCAAGCATACTCAGAAATTCTCTCTTAATCTCCTCCCGATGTCTTCTCAGCATGTCTTGCACACTACCCAATACATTCTTTTATAATCTGAAAATGACATTTTTCCCCCAAAGTGTCTTTTCACCTTCCCCAACCTTAAATCAAAAGGCCAATATTAGATCTTGCCTTTTTCAAGATCAATGGTCATGATCCATTCCCTCTAAGATGAATCACTTGAAATATTAAAGTGATTTCATTTTATTACATAAGTGCTTTTGAAAATAAAGTTACTTTAAAATTAGAAGGTACACTTTATTAAAAAGTCACTTTAATAAAAGAACCACTTAAAACAACTTTATAAAAACTATTACAAAGTTAAGTGCCTGGTAGTGTAAACATTAAGGTAACATCCACATACAAGACACAACATGCGGAGTACCTCCCGAGCTAAAAAGCTAACACTCCCTCTTAGAGAGGGATGTACTCGCTGCCACCACTATCATCTGGTTCCATCACACTATGCTTTGTAGGAGCTCCCTATGAACCTAGAGCCATCCTCAACACTTGCACATAACTTGAACTAGAAGATATTCTCCCAGAAACATCCTGGAACCCTGAGCTCACTTCATCTTGAGCACTGGTTCGATCAACCTGGCTAAGCCTCCTGCGAGTGCTCAGAAGAGACTCACTCTCTTCTCCCAGAATGCAAGACTGTATCCTTGGTGCCACCGCATTCTTAGAAGCCTCCTCACACTCCTCATTCGACACTGAATCATACATCGAAGGTTGTCCTCTCAACATATACAACTTGTCCACCCGGTTACTGATCAACTGCAGCTCTATCGGGTCCACTCCCTCCCTGTAGATAAATACATGTTCTCTCTTGAACAATACGCAATATCCTACATCCTCTAAGGCTGAGACTGAGAGCAAGTTAACCCTCAACCCTGGAACAAAGAGAACTCCATCGAGCTCCAAGAGTCCCCCAAACTTGAGTTGGAATCTAACATTCCCAACTCCACATACAGCTTTCACCATACCACCTTCATTTACCACTTGTCGGCCAGGACCAATCTCTATGAAATCTAGGAATACTCACTAGATTCCCGTCATGTGGCTAGAGGCTCCTCTATCCACAATCCATCTAATATCACCTCCAAATCCTCCACTGCCAACACTGGAAACTAGGGTCACCAAAGAAAAATCCTTGTCGAACTTTGAAGCAAAGTCCTCCATGGCTATTGTTGGCCCTTGGTTATGGAAGAAAGCGAAGATTAAAGAATAAAGGAAAATTACGAACTGCACGGAAGACACATTGACTGAGAATGGGTCGAAGTGGTGAAAGAAGTGTAAAAGAAGGAGCGAAGTAAGGGAAAGTGAGTCGTTGAATGAGAAGATCAAGGGAGACAGATCAACAAGGAAGATGGATTGTGGACAACTCAACAAACGGAAAAATCCACCAAAATATACTTGGATAACCTCGTGGGAAAGAAGGAAAGACGGGCTGGCAAAGCCCCGAAAACACGGGTCAAGTGGACCTAGGGTTTTGGAATTTAGGGTTTTGACACTTAAACTTCGGTCTAAGGTTGTCTGGGAGTCATTGTAATGTATAAATAAAGATCTAGATGAGAGAAGAAGGGTTCATCATTGTGGGTTAAGAGAGTGACTATTGTTGTGTGTGAGATGTTAGAGTGAGATCTGATGATTCGGGTCTAATGATGAAGTTCCTTACTTGCTGGTCTCTCATTTTTATTTTCTTTTACCCCTCCATTCATTTCGCCTGATCCTCCATCACCCTGCTGCATCCTTCATCCACCTTGTTGCGCCCTTCATTCCCTCATCCTTCATTTCTGCTCCTCTTCGCTATCTTCGTCCCTACATTTGCAATAAACCACCTTAGGATAAAAACATTAGGTTAGTAGTTAGATTAGCCTTGTTATTAATAAATTAATTATTAATTAAATTAATTAATTAATAATTAAGTTAATTAATTAATAATTAAGTTAGTTGTTAATACTTAGGTTAATGCTTTATTAATCACAAAAAAGAAAAACAATTAAAAATATAATACAAATAAAAATATAAAACAAATAAAAATACATATAAATTAAAACAAAAACAAAATAGAAATAAAACATTAATAAAAACACATAAATAAATAAAATCAAACATGTATTAAAAATAAACGTAATATAAAACAAAACAAATATTAAAACAAACTAAATAAATTAAAACATAAAATAAAAAAACATATAAAATAAAACAATAATAAAAAATATTAATTGAAAAAACAAATTTAAACACGTAATAAATAAAACAAAAAAGTTAAACGTAATAAAACATTAAAACAAAATAAAAATAAAAAAAAATGGAAAAGGAAAAAACTTAAAAAGAAACAAATAATAAAAAATTAAATAAAAAACAAAACAAAAAATAAAATGTCAAATCATTTTCCCCCCACCCGCAACTTAACATTCACACATCCCAAAAATTAATCCACGGACATAAAAAATTCCGTACCCCCCGTGCTTTTCGAACTTTAACAGAGAGGGAGGGTTCGGAATAGTGGTATTGGGAGGGAAACTTGTCACCTCCAGGTGATTTCAGACCCCCCCTCCCAATACCACTTACCACCTCAGGGGGGGTCCAAAATACTACTTACCTCTCCAAAACCGCCCTCCACCATTTTCACAAAACCACTGTTTTTCCAGTTTTGACCAGTCTTCTTATGAAGTGGATTCTCGGCAAATGAAGATGAAATTTAAGAAACCAAAAGAGGTTTTTATTAATAATGGGCTGAAGAACAAAAACCTCTCCCATGTTTTTCAAAGGTGCCACCAGTTGGGAGAATTGAGGCTGTCTTTCAGCCTCATTTTTCAGATTTCTGGTTTTTCCTGTTACAGTCCCGATTTTGCGGGATATGTTTCGGCGAGGTGGAATCGAAATTTGAGAAACTGAATGAGGTTTTTTATCCAGACAAGATAATATAAAATAACCTCCTTCATTTTTCTCACAGGTGTCACTTATTGGGAGAAATAAATGACTGAGCGTACCCCTATTTTCAACAAATTCAGCCAAATTTGCAGTTCCGGATTTTTGGGGATTTTATGCTATTCTTGGCCGAGGTGGTTGAATCTGAACTTCTGAGCCTGGGGAGAGTCTTTTTTATAAATTGTAGTGATTCAAATGTGTAAAGGGGGTTGATCATTGCACCCAGAAAGGCTATTCCCTGTAATTGTTTTAGATCCACCAGTAATACAAAGGAATTGGTGCACATGATTCTTGCGTCTGGACATTGGTGATGTTTTTCTTGCTATGTTAATGTTTTCTTACTCTGTTATCACCTTGTTTTTTAATTCCAACTGTTAAAAGGAAGTTAAAGAACAGAATTTACCTCGGGTACTCTGTATCTGGCCTTTTATCAATCTGCATGTTATTCTTCTGATTTTGAGTTAAAGAAATTCTTGACTGCTTCTTTACTTAAATGAACCTCTCACCTGTTCTATCTTTCCATCACATTTTATCTTAATCGATCCAGTATCTTGGCTATATCACCCTGTGAAGAAGCCCTTTAAAAGCAGTTTATTTGACCTTAATTTTTGACACAGACCCCATAGCCCAATGGGATTCTAAAGCAATCATTCAGCTAAACACCTCAAATAAAAAACAAACTCTGTTCTGCATAACTAGCCTAATATCCTATTTCAAACAAATCTAAATTTGACAGAGAGATCCCTCTCTGAGTCTCAGAGGGCTAGATCCCTGACTCGAAGCGGTTTTGATGTTGCCTCCGTAAATGCCTCCACAACCTTGGGAAAATTACAGAGTGCTAACATGAGAGAAGCATTGCGGTGCGAGAGCGTTATTGTATCGTGGATCTTCAGCTGGGTGCGAAGATCAACCCTGTAGCTGGGTGCACAGGGAGGGGAGAGAAGAAGAGAGAAGAGAAAGAGATCTGCAACTAAGTGCACAGATAGAACTATATGTTTCCATTTAATATATCAAGAAGCATAGTTCTGTGGACATAGCCCTAGGGATAGGGTGAACCATGCATATCTTGTTGTCCTCTGTGGTTGATGTCGTGTTCTTTTCTTTCTGTTATTATGTTATTGCATTATTGTGCTAGATTTTAGATATAACTATGCGAAGTAGATTTAAGTTGGTAAAGAATATCTAGATTATTGTGTGTTGTTTCCCTGGAATTACTTTGCACTTCCCCTGGTTGTAGACACCTGTGTCCTGCAACCCCCTATTGCTACTTCGGGTGAGACTGCATCTGCTCTACAAGTGTTTCTGAAAGGGCCAGTAGTTAGGGCTTGTTGGTGCACTATTAAAGTTGAACCTTGGGTCTGCCCCTGTGCCAACAAATGGTTCTGTTGTCAGGACCAAGATCTTCTTGAGGGAATGTCAAGGTGGTTTCCATCGAAGACAGTGATTCAAAAGTGGATAGAAGAACAAGAAAAGGACTTCGCTGAAGCCTAGAACAAGAACCCTAATCTCAATATAGAGGATTGGTTGTGAATGTATATATTTACTGATATACATGAGATTTTCTTTGGAGGAGTTCATAAGGAGCTATACGAGTGGTTATCCAGATTAACAGATACCCAGTTCGAAATCAGATATAGACAACCTATGGTTTGGACGTCAGCGCTGATCAAGAAGGTCAAGAGAGTTGATAACACCATGTTAAGAGCAATGTATCACTAGTTTGATAGCACCATTGGAGGGTACATTACCGAGTTTGCTATCGACAGAGTAGAGTCATATAACCAAGCAAACAGATATTTCTTTAAGGGACCTAGAGGGAAATTTTTACACTTTTTGAAGTTGAATATCAAGATTCTATTGCATGAGAAGAACATCTTGAAGTTACAATAATTGGTTGGATTGAAAAACTAATGTTCAAGAAATCAGAAAGCGACAACGGCACTGAGGTTCGACATACGCACAATGGGAGAACCTTCAGAGAGGTTCCTCTGGTGAACCTGTTTGAGCAGACTCATGAGCCACTGGCATAGGACAAAGGGTTCTATAGTGGAGAAGAAGAAGAGTTATTGAACGAGGAACTTTAAGAGTTCGTTAGGGTAGAGGAAGGGAAGACTAAAGAACCTCTCCGAGAAGAATTAGAAACTTTAGGGACTGCGTCGACTTTCGAAGTAAGTACTATTATTCCTCCTATTGTTTTAGCAGTGTTAAGTAACCAGAGTAGTTAGAGTTACCAGAACACTCAGAGCACTATTACTAGCAGTTCATTACATACTCAGTCAAGAAACCTAGGAAGATCTATGGCAGATGAAATGAGGCTACCTATCTTTAGAGGAGATGGATCTGAAGATCCCGATCAACACTAGTTTTTATGCGAAGATGTATGGAGTATCAAGCAAGTCAGTGACGAAGCTATTAAGAGAGCTAAGTTTAGTACTACCTTGAGAGACCGCGCACTGAGCTGGCACATGATTTTTTTTAAAGGTGTTGCACAGCCTATACCGCTGAACGATATCAAGACTACATTGAGTGCAGAATTCAAGAAACCCAAGTCAGTGTAACAGTGTATTACATAACTGAAGGAAATCAAGTAGAGAGTAGCTGAACCTTCTTGGGAGTTTGATAAGAGGTTTAAGACCTTGACGGGCCGGTTGAGTTTTTAGATTCCAGATGAGCAAAACAATGAATGGTTCATTGCTTCCCTCCTACCACACATAAAAGTTCCTCTGATGCAACAAAAGGTCGCTTTGCAGATTGAGGTGTTGGAGATCTCCATGAAACTAGAATCAACCCCTATGGGAGAGTTCAGCTCAGGTATGAGTCAACTAACTAGCTTATCTCTGAAAGTTGAAGATATGAAGAGAGAAAAGGGAAAAGATAAAAGAGAAGACATCTGGTGTATCAGATGTAAATCAGAAGGCCATGATAAGGAGCACTATCCCCTATTTCATGAGTACTTGGCCTCTGGAGCTCCGAGCCCTTTGAAGCAGGTTACTCTACCTTGGTGCGAGGTATGTAGAAATATACATCACCCTGGTGAATGCTATTACGTGCAAAAATATGTCCAAACACCTACCAATATTTACTGCACATACTGTAAATTTGTGGGGCATGATGAGAAGGACTGTAGGGCTTATGACCTCTTGCATGAAAGGTCAAGAGATACATATAGGATTCAAGGAGAGATGCAGAAGGAGGGAAATGCTACGTAGTTTAGTTTTCTAGGAAGAGGAAACTTCAATCCTCATGGTGGATTCAGAGGAAGAGGACGAGGAGGAGGCATGGGTCGAGGTCGAGGTCAGATCATTTTTTATAACTACGCACATCCAAGACACTTGGCAAGAGATTGTCGGAACCCTTGTACCACTTGCATCTACTGCAACTCATTTGAATATGTTATTGAGGATTGTCCAACATTGTTAGCAAAACTTCAGGAGAGACGAGGAGGAAACCAACAAGTCCAATTAATATCAGCTGAACCTCACGGAGAGGATCCCAGATTCGTTGTTATCATGAGAGGAGGCGTTGTTACAGGAGAAGATAGGGTGACTCCAGAAAATACTACAGAAGAATCAAGGGTCAGAAGAGCTACAAAGAATACACGGTTGTTTGATCCAAGGAAGGAGAGGCATACATTTGAAGAGGCAAGAAGATAATTTGGAGGAGAACATGCTTCTTCATCGAAGCCACAACCAGAAGTGAGAGAATGTGGGATTCCTCTGGCATTCAATCAGTCTGCATCACCTGAAGAAGGAAAAGAGGTAAGCAAGCTTGTTAGTTTCTTGTATACGTTCATTGATTTGATTAAGGATGAAAGAGCTATGCAAGAACTGCAAAATTTGATCAAACAATATGAGATAGGCATAATAGATCCTCTGTTGAATAAAGTAGTACATCAAGTATCTAGGAAGAGAAGGAAAAACAAGGAACTACACCTTAATGCTCAGATTGGGGACAATGACATAGATTATGTGGTCCTCGACTTGGGATCATAAGTCAATTTTATGACGAAGAAGACCTGGGAACTGATGGGAAAACCTAAGTTGATTTACTCCCCTATCAGGATCAAGATGGCTAATCAAAAAGAAGTAAGCCCCTTTGGGAGGCTGGAGCATGTCCCTGTGGACATCGACGGGGTCAGGACGTTTGTGCACTTCAGAGTAATTGAGATAGTTGATGATAGCTGTCCTTATCCCACGCTATTAGGAATTGATTGGGCTTTCAACAATTCTACTGTGGTTGACTTAAAGAAAAGAACAATGATGTTTGAAGGTGATGGCCTTCGGGTCACCATGCCTCTTAATCCTGATGAACGTCGTAGATACACAGAACCCATCAGAGAAGAAGACCGTGCTTATGCACTAGAGAATATATATGAATTAACAACAAGACACCATAATTACATTAATCCTATGACAGATGGAAACGTGAGCTGGTGAAGTGAGAGTGCATGCTCATCAAACTCAGAGGAAGAATTGGAGAACAGGATGTATGAAGTCTCCACACGATGATGTGCCAGATTGACCAAGGAAGTTCGTTGGATCAACATAGAAGGAAGTAATTTGCTCACATTTGATGGTTTAAATCATTTAGAAACATTCTTATTGGAATTTGAAGAAGTTGTACCAGTACAACAGAGGTTGTTGGCATTGGACGAAGCCTCTAAAGCAACTCCAATAAGATAGTGGGGGACACACAAGAACAACATCGCGGAGTGGGTACAATGTCACACTTTGATGACAATGCGATTTTTGTAACAAACTGAAGGGTGCAAAGTCTGATACACAGGTCTGAGCTGTCCAAAGGACCATGTGCGAAGTTGCAAGGAGGCCTCGAGGAGCATTCCTGAAGAACAGTGGGTGCACAAGTTAATTAACACTCTAGATACTATGCCCATCAATTGGTATCTTCAAGTAGAACTGTGCCTCACCACTTTAGATTGGTATGGTATGACCTAGAACTTTATAGCTACATTTTTATTTGAAAGTCAGTACCCCACAGTCGATCAGGCTTTACAAGTTGTAAGACAAGAAGTCTTTGAGGAGGCACCTAACCTCCCTTTGGAGCAAGAAGAAGATGAATGGACTACACCTCTTCAGAAATTACAAGGTTGATACAATATCAATGCTAATGAAGATGATGATCCTAGGAATGTGAACATCGCAGAAATTGAAGGAAAGAGAGACATAGAAGGGCTAGGGGTTGAACTACCTTTCATTGGACAACCAATCAAAATCAAGAAAGTTAATATTGGAACAGAGCAAGCACCTAAGTTGGCCAACGTTGGAGATTATTGGGATGATGCCACTATTGATAAGATCACAAAATTACTGCATGAATATCAAGACTTGTTTCCAACCAAGTTCACTGACATGAAGGGAATTAAAGGGCCCATGGGATAAATGAAGATCCCCTTGAAACCAGATGCAAGGCCAGTCAAGCAGAGACCCTACAGACTGAATCCCAAGTATAAGTAGAAAGTCAGGATTGAGCTAGACATAATGTTGGAAGTAGAAATCATAGAACCCATCGAAGAACTAGAGTGGATTAGCCCTATGGTGGTCCAGGATAAGAAGTCAGGAGAGATCAGAATCTATGTATACTTGAGGAAACTGAATGATGCATGTTTACATGATCCATTCCCTACACCGTTTACTGATGAAGTGTTAGATAATGTGGGAGGAAAAGAAGTGTACTCCTTCACAGATGAATTTTTAGGTTATCACTAGATCAGGATTGCTAAGGAAGATCACCATAAGACCACATTTGCAACAGAATGGGGTTCTTTTCAGTACACAGTGATGCCTTTCGGATTGAAGAATGCACCAACCATCTTTTCTAGGGTGGTGGTTGAAGCATTCAAGGAATTTTTACATAATGTTTTGGAAGCATATTTTGATGATTGGACTATTTTTAGCTTATTGAAAGACCATATTGATTGTTTAAGATTGATCTTAGATAAATGTAGGCAATGTCAGATTGCTCTGAATCTAAAAAAATGTATTTTCTTTTCACCCTTTGGAGTGCTTCTAGGGCATATTATGTGTAACGAGGTTGGTAGAGCCTTCCAAGATTGCCATCATTGTCAATCTACCTCCCCCTACTTCGGTTAGATAGTTGTGCACTACACTGGGACATACTGGATACTACAGAAAGTTCATTAAGGGCTATGCACAGATAACAACACCGATGGAAAATATTTTAAAGAAAGATTGTAATGCTTAGAAGAATGTCAACAGAGCATCGATACACTAAAGTCGAAAATGGTCACTGCGCCTATTTTGGTTTTCCCAGATTGGAGTAAGGAATTCCATGCCCATGTCGATGCTTCATCTATTGCATTAGGATTAGTGTTAGCACAACCAGAAGCAGGAGATATTGATCACCTGCTAGCCCTTGCTAGCAGGAAGCTCTCTATAGCCAAGATAAATTACACCACCACTAAAAGAGAAGGTTTAGCTATGGTGTGTGCGCTGTAGAAATTTTGACACTACTTGTTGGGAGGACACTTTAAGATGTTCAATGATCACTCTGCGTTGAAATATTTAGTCAACAAGCCAGTGTTGGGGGGAAGAATATGCAGATGGATACTGCTCTTCTAGGAATATGATTTTGAGATTGTCGTCAAGCCAGGGAGAATGAATAAGGGACCTGACCACTTGTCCCAAATAGAGCATGGAGAGGAACCTACTAGTCTGGAGGATACACTTCCAGATGCACAGTTGATGGCCATAAGGAAAGTCAATGATCACTTCACCGAGATAGTTCAGTTCCTGTCCACAGGAATGGCACCTCGTGAATACACAATCATTCAGAAGAAACAAATGGTAGTTCATGCTGCAAATTTTTAACTTATAGTTGGACAACTATATAAGATGGGACCCGATGAAATATTGAGGAGATGTGTTATGGAGGCAAAAATACCACTGATACTGGTAGAAGCAAATGAAGGCATCACATGAGGACACTATGCAGAGAAAGAACATCGCATAAGGTTCTTAGAGCTGGCCTCTGGTGGCCCACTTTACACAAAGATGCTAAGGACTACTATAGAGCCTGCAATGTATGCCAAAGAGTCGGGAAACCTTCAAGAAGATATGAGATGCCTTTAGCACCGCAATTAACATTACAAGTTTTCAAGAAATGGGCCATTTATTTTGTGGGACCTGTTAACCCACCAGGGAAGCGCACACGAGCGAGATACATTATCACTGCGACAAAGTATTTGACCAGATGGGTAGAAGCAAGAGCAGTTAGGGACTGTAGTACAACTACAGCTACACAGTTCATATTTGAGGATATCATAACAAGGTTTGGATGCCCAAATATCCTTATGAGCGATCAAGGTACACATTTTATTAATAAGACTATTGAAGCCCTGACTCAGGAATTTGTAGTCCACCATCGGAAGAGCACTCCATACCATCCACAAGAGAATGGTACAATCGAAGCTTTCAATAAGATCTTAGAGACAACGCTGACGGAGATTTGCAGTGTGAACATAGATGATTGGGATTTGAGAGTTCCAGTAGTACTATGGGCATATCGAACCACTTGCAAGAAGATGACAATGCAGACTCCCTTTAAGTTGGTTTATGGTTTCGAAGCAGTGGTACCTATGGAATATTTGGTTCCTAGTTTGAGAATTGCAACATTTACAGATATGGATGACACAGGCGCTGTACAAGACAGGCTTGCGCAGTTGGTAGAACTGGAAGAAGATAGGTTTATTGCAGGATTTCATTAGCAGGTATAGAATGAATGAGAGAAGGCCTACCATGACATGCATATCAAGAGGAAAGCATTCAAACAAGGATATTTGGTGTTGGTATACGACAACAAGTTCATGAAGCATCCAGGGAAGTTCATGACACATTGGCTTGGGCCTTATGAGGTCACCTATGTTACAGAAGGAGGAGTTGCGCAGTTGAAGACTCTGAATGGAGAATTAAAAGAAGGTTTTCTAAATGGGAGCTGGTTGAAATTGTACTATGACAACCAGCTGCCTCACAACTCTTAGTAAAAGCATAAGAAGGGTCTAGGTACCAGGTGTAGTTGAAACTGGGTACTTGACACAGAAAAGACAGTTTGCACAAGGAAGGGAGGGATAGAGCAGAAAGCACAGGCTGCTCCGTGCAGTCTGAAGTCGAAGTGAAACAAAAGGTTTAGTCTTGCACTGACTCGGGATGAGTCACATATGAGTGTTGGGGGCATATTGGCCCTTGGTTATGGAAGAAAGCGAAGATTAAGGAAGAAAGGAGAAGTAAGAACTGTGCGAAAGGCACATTGACTGAGAATGGGTCGAAGAGGTCAAAGAAGTGGAAAAGAAGGAGTGAAGTAAGGGAAAGCGAGCCGTTGAACGAGAAGATCAAGGGAGATAGATCAACAAGGAAGACGGATCGTGGACTACTTAGCAAACAGAAAAATCCACCAATAGATACTTGGAGAACCTCATGGGAAAGAAGGAAAGAGAGGCTGGCGAAGCCCTGAAAACACGGGTCAAGTGGACCTAGGGTTTTAGATACCTAGGGTTTTAGCATTTAGGGTTTTGACACTTAGACTTTTGTCTAAGGTTGTCTGGGAGTCATTGTAATGTATAAATAAAGATCTAGATGGAAGACTGGGAAAGTTTCACTCTTGTGTGGACAAAGGAATACTTGTTGGTTACTCAAGTACAAGGAAAGCATACAAGTGTTACAATCTAATATTAAACAAAGTTGTGGAAAGGATCAACATAACAATTGATGAAACATGCAGACCATAATCAAAGGAAGAAGAAAACAAATCAATGGAACAACTTTTCAAAGAAGAAGATGAAAAAGAAGTAGAAGAGGAAGATGAAGATGAAGAGAATCTGACAGAAGAAGAAGAGCAAGTTGAACAAGTATCTCCAAATACACCTAGAAAATGAGTACAAAAGAATCACCCTTCAGATTAGATTATTGGAAACAAAGATGCAGGAGTTGAGACTAGAAGAAAAATCTGTTCACCAGAACAAACACACCTAGCACTCTTATCTACAATTGAACCAAACTGTTTTGAAGAAGCCAACAAGGATGGATTTTGGAATAAGGCCATGGATGAAGAATTGGATCAAATAGAGAAAAATGACACTTGGGAATTGGTTCCAAGACCAAAAAAATAAGAATGTGATCGGCACAAAATGGGTTTTCAGGAATAAATTGAATAAAGATGGACAGGTTACAAGGAACAAAGCTAGATTGGTATGTAAAGGATATGCTCATATTGAAGGAATCGACTTTGAAGAGACATTTTCCCCAGTTGCCAGAATGGAAGCAATCCGTTTGATATTAGCTTATGCATGCACCAAAAATGTTAAAGTGTATCAGATGGACGTAAAATCAACTTTTCTGAATGGGGAACTTGAAGAAGAAGTCTACATTGAACAACCAGAAGGATTTCAGTTGTTAGAGAACAAATATTATATTTGTAAATTAAAGAAGACCTTGTCTGGTCTAAAATAGGCTCCTAGAGCATGGTACTCCAGACTGGATAAGTATTTGCAATAGGAAGGGTTCAGAAAAGGAAGTGTAGACAACAACTTCTACATCAAGGTAAGTCAAGGTAATATTTTATTAATTGAAGTTTATGTTGATGATATTATTTTTGGTAGTGATGATGACAGGTTAAGCCAAAAATTTGCAAAAGATATGCAAAAAGAATTTGAAATGTCACTACTTGGAGAACTATCCTTCTTTCTGGGACTTCAGATACGTCAAAGCAACCAAGGAATTTTTATTTTTCAAACCAAGTATATCAATGAAATTCTAAAGAGGTTCGGAATGGAAGATTGCAAACCAGTTGCAAGTTGAGCAAAGATGACGATTCAAAGTCTACAGATCAAAGGCAATACAGGTCAATGATTGGCAGCCTATTGTATGTGACAACATCTAAACCAGATGTAATGTAAGCAGTTGGACAGGTGGCACAATTTCAAGCAGCACCAAAGGAATCACATGTATTAGCAGTGAAGAGGATTTTCAGATATCTCAAAGGAACATAAGAGTTTGGGCTATGGTATCCAAAAGGAAAGGATCTATCACTAATTGCCTACACAGATGCAGATTGGGAAGGTTGTATTGATGATCGACGAAGAACTAGTGGAGCAGCGTTCTACTTGGGTGAGTGTTTAGTATCATGGCTGAGCAAGAAACAATCATCAATATATCTATCTACAATCGAGGCAGAGTGTATTGCAGTAGAAACATGTTGTACACAAGTTCTTTGGATGAAACAAACTTTGATAGATATACAAGTTGAGTATGATGAACCCATTCCAATATATTGTGATAATACAAGCGCCATCAATATCTCAAAAAACTTGTTGATGCACTCCAAGACGAAGCACATTCCAATCAAGTACCACTTTCTACGGTAAAAGGTTGCAGAAAAGAACATCAGAGTTGAGTATGTCGGCACAAACGAACAAGTGGCATACATCTTTACAAAACCACTTCCACGGGAAGCCTTTGAATATCTTCGCCAAAGAATTGGAGTTATTTCTACTCCAAAATGATTGCTTTTTTAATGCTTATCTTATATGTCTTCGATGTACACGAGGAAGCACCATAAGAGGATAGTCCAGGCAGGGGGAGCAACCCCGGATGGAAATATACCTTTGCCATTGATGACAAAGGGGGAGAGATTTATCAGATGCAGAGGATAGAGGCATGGTTCCAGGGGGAGTATGAGTGATATGATTTCAATATTGCATCAGAGTGTTGCCATCAATGCCAAAGGGGGAGATTGTTGATTAAGGTTGGTTGTCATTGATGCCGACCCTTGAAGAAAGCCCCGTAGCACAAATGTTTGGGTAATGGACCCAAGATTTTTTGATGTAAATATGAATCATTATTGTTTTTTCATGATTGATAAGAAGTAAATATGGATGAACTCCGAAGTGGTCCCCTTATGGTGAAAGCCCTCACGAGAAGACACTTTGTGGAGTAATAGAACCCATGCTTAATTGTGGAATAATGAGATGAAGGACAATGAATTTGTCAAGGAAATTATCCTATATGGATAGTGCTTGTCATTTTATTTCTGGTGGTATGTGACACGTCACATAACTCCTCATGGTTAGAGAGTTATGGCCATGAGAAGTTGGAGACCCCAGGTTTGGGTAATGGACCCAAGTTTATTTCATGGGTAATGGTATGAGTTATGATATATTTTCAGATAATACTATTCTATATGGATAGTACATGTCATGCCATTTCTGGTGGTATGTGGAAAGTCACATAAGTCCTCACGGTTTGAGAGTTATGGCCTTACGAAGTTGGAGGACCCTCATATGTCATCTAGAAGCTCCAAAAGGTCAAAGTAGTCAAAGTGCTTTAAGAGATTTTAAAAGGTAAATAATAAAATGAAGTAATGAGTGTATTATAATTCAAAGTGAATACAAAATATATTATTTCAATAATAAATTTAATGGATAAATTAGAAGTGGGTTAACCCTAAAATAAGGAAAGTGGGGCAAAGTGACCTAGAATATGTTTTTAAGGAAGCTACTTGGAGAGTATAAATAATAGGCAAGGCTCTCTAATTTAAGATACACTTGAGAATATTGAATATCTATATGTTTCTAAGGTAACCAAGGATATCTAAGGAGAAATTATTAGGGAAGGTGAAGAAAATAAGGCCAGAATGCAAGGAAGGATAAATTCTTTTGATGGTGCTTTCTAAGGTATGTTATTTACATGCCATCTCACCATTTTTGCTATAAATTTTTTTCTATAATGATTCAGACTCTGAAATTGGTATTCCATTGAGAAAACATATCCAAGTATCTGTGGTAAAAAATTCAGCGTGTGGGTCGTTGTATTTTGGGAGTTACACTCCGTAGAAAATAGGGTTTGTGGCTAGTCCTGAAACTAGTAAAAAACAAGTGTTTCGGGTAAAAACATCATAACTTCTTCATAACAGATCGAAATTCAGTGAGACAAAATGTGTTGGTTAGGGTATAGTTTTTAGTATTTTTTGTAATAGTTTCAGATCATTTCAACAAATATTACGTGTGAGGAATGCTCTACAAGGTCACTCTCTAGAATAAGCCAGAATTCAACAAGGTATGCCATTTTTGCTATAAATCCTTTTTATGAGAGGTTCCAAGTAGTGAAACTTGGAGGAATTGCATAAAACATACTGAAGAAGAGTTTTTATCTGTTTAAGATCTTTATACATCACAGGTACAAAGTTATGATTACTTCAAGTTAGGGTTGTTGACTAATCCAAAACTAGGCATGTGAGACTAAAGAAAAGTTTGATGAAAATGCTAGTCTCTTGTTGTTAAAGTTAAGTAAGGTTTGCAGGAATGTGATCATATACACCAGGTCTATTATAGAGCTATAAATCAGATTTGGATGATGAAATTGATGAGGGCTTTTGGTTGAGGTACATGTTGAGTACATGGTTGAGACAAGTAGTTGATGAGTTGGCACATACATGAGGTGTATAGTTGATGATGTTGGTACATATTGAAGAGTCATAGTTGATGAGTAATTGACACATGATTGGTACATGGTTGGATGCACTTGTTTATGGTACAAGTTGATTACAGGTTGTTTGGTACAGGTTGGTGCATGGTTGATGCACTTGTTTATGGTATAGGTTGATTACAGGTTGATGCATGGTTTAGATTTATTGGTATAGGTTTACAATGGTATATCTCATAGTGATAATGTGATAGTGGTTCCATCATTCTACTTCTACTTTAGGGTGGCAGGACGGGGCAAGGAAAGGTGGTTGTATCCATCTTCCGGTTGTAGCTGGAGAACATAGGGGGTTGTAGCCTCCTTCTGGTTGTAGCCAGAGAATTAGGGAGTTGGAGCTTGCCTCAGGTTGTAGCCTGAGAAACTAGGGGGTTGGAGCCTCCTTCCAGTTGCAGCTGGAAAACAAAGGAAGTTGGTGCTTCCAATGAATGTAATTCTTCAAGACATGTAAGAAAATACATTCTGTGGTTTTCTCCCAATTTGGGTTTCCACGTAAAACACTAGTGTACTATGTATGTGTATGATTGTTCATTTGTTCATTGCTTATTTACTCTGCAGTTATTGGATGATAATGATACATTGATATAACACATGGATTATATGGTTAAAAATGATTAAATTGCTCTATTACCGATTCACCCCCCCCTCTCAGTAATCCAACAATTTGTATGAGAGGGAGGTTCCTTTAGGAAATAGTTTAACCACTGGAAGGAGATCATGGATTATTCTGAGAATGGAGTACCAATGCTTAATGGTCAGAATGGTTTTAAGTATGAGATGTGGAGCAGAAGAATGAAAGTATTTTTACAGGTACAGGGACATTATATTTGGCTATCAGTTGTTACAGGATATGATAGTTCAAAAAGGGAAAAGAATGCAACCAAGAAGTAATTGAAGAAGAATAACAAAATAGCAATGGATTTCATCTGGGAAGGATTACCTAAACCGGTAAGAGAAAAGGTAGGTAAATGTTCATCAACCAAAGAACTTTGGGATAAGTTACATGACATATATTCTTCACCCATCATAGATTTAGAAAATGCCAACGATGATGTAGATACAGAACAAGAGGAAAGATGCTCATCATGTCAGACAGATTTAGAAGAGGAAGAGTATGATGAAGCATAAGTTGATTACAAAGAAAAATTGATCAGTGCAATTAAATATCTAAGGAAAGAAAGAGAAGAAAACAAGTCATCCAAGAAATAATTGATGAAGCAAAAACAAAGTGTTCAAGGTTTCGAAAAGTATCAGCAGGTCATTAAGAATTTAAGAGCTCAACTAGAAGAGGCCAAAAGAATTGAAGAAACTCTAGAATATCAAAATAAATGTTTAGAAGCCAACATAGCAACACAAAAGGAAGACGCGGAAAAGAGAGAAAAGATATTGATGGATCATCTCAAGGAAAGAACCAATGACTTAAACCAACTTGAGGAAGAGTTTGGTCAAGAAGAGAGAAGACTGGAAGAATAAATAATTGCATTGAAAATCCAACTTGAAGAAGCAAAGAGA
>ML806527.1:28349-57604 GCA_009831015.1 Picea engelmannii | reverse complement strand
AAGAGAGAAGACTGGAAGAATAAATAATTGCATTGAAAATCCAACTTGAAGAAGCAAAGAGAACAGAAGAGGTCATGAAGTCTCAGATAATGAAGAAAGAAGAAGAGGTTGAGAATCTTGAAGAAGAAGTTGTCACACTAAGAGTCAAAATCATCAAGCTCAACAAGAAAGTTGAAGAGACAGAAACATCCACATAAGTTGTAGAGAATGAAGAGAAGCACTCTACGTTGCCACATATTCAAGAATACCATCCATGTTCAAGCCACAAAGAAGCTTCAATCATGATCATGATCAGTCAAGGAAAAAATTCAAAAGGACTACGCCACAAAGAAGATCATTCACTCCCAGGTATGAAGATTTATTTTATAGTCCTTGTTTTTATTGTACTAACTTTGGACTTAAGGTTGCAGATTGCAGGGATTATAAAAGAAATGTTCAAGAAAATCGTGGCTATGTGGTCGCACGTAACATTGAGTGTTACAAATGTCATAACTATGGACACATAGACAGTGATTGTAGAAGCATGATCGATACTTCCATGAAAGAGAATACTGATATCAGATATAAGAAAGTATGGATAAGAAAACAAGAAGAACAGGTGAACAAAGAACATGTACCCGATATCACAAGATTGGCAATAAAACGAGATGAAGAAAATTCTACAGAGAAAATGAAAGATGTCAGATACAGAAAGGTTTGGAAAATAACTGAAAGAAAGGAAGGACATGTAAATAAAGAACAGGTTCAAGAGATTGTACTTTCAGACATTGTAGTGAAAGATGAATCCATAGATAGAAAGAAATAATTTAGAGCTAATAGAGATAATGAATCTACCAATGAAGATGATGATGAATCTACCAATGAAGAAGATGATGAATACACATCAGAGCATGAATTGTTTTGAGCCATCCAACTTAGAGACTCCCAAGTAATATGAATATTAGACAGGGGGAGTCTATGCGATAGCTGTGACAAACCAAAGAACCATCCTTCGAGCAGCTTGCAGATTTTGAGAAGATAGATTCAGAGCAATCAGTTAGCAGAAGTATAGTTTGATAGTATAATGATAAATGGGTTAGCATTATGGACAATTGCGCAAGTAGAATCTTGGATAGTATGGACATAGATGGATTTGTAAGAAAACTTAGCAGGTTTGGATAGATATATGATAGTGGACGAGAGAATGGATTCATAGATTGGTTCAGAGAGTGGTTCAAAGACAAAGGAACATTATCATAATGGATGATAATTACACAGGAAATGGATCAAACAATGCTAATGGATTACAAATTGACATATATTTTTTGGACACAGGTAGTGCATACATCAGTTCACATTCAAAATAGAGTAATGCTCAGAAACAACACTGGCAAAACTCTCTACGAGCTATGGAAAGTAAGACCAACAAATGTGAAGCACTTCAGAGTTTTTGGAAGCAAATGCTACATCAGAAGAGAAGATGGAAGAATGGGAAAGTTTGACTTTTGTGTGGACAAATGAATACTTGTTGGTTACTCAAGTACAAGGAAAGCATACAAGTGTTACAATATAAGATTAAACAAAGTTGTGGAAAGCATCAACGTAACAATTGATGAAATAGACAGACCAGAATCAAAGGAAGAAAAAAACAAATCAATGGAACAACTTTTCGAAGAAGAAGATGAAAAAGAAGCAGAAGAGGAAGATGAAGATGAAGAGAATTTGACAGAAGCATAAGAGCAAGTTCAACAAGTATCTCCAAAGACACTTAGAAAACGAGTACAGAAGAATCATCCTTCAGATAAGATTATTGGAAACAAAGATGTAGGAGTTGAGACTAGAAGAAAAATCCATTCACCAGAACAAACACACCTAACACTCTTATCTACAATTGAACCAAACTGTTTTGAAGAAGCCAACAAGGATGAATTTTAGAATAAGGCCATGGATGAAGAATTGGATCAAATAGAGAAAAATGACACTTGGGAATTGGTTCCAAGAGCAAAAAAATAAGAATGTGATCGGCACAAAATGGGTTTTCAAGAATAAATTGAATGAAGATGGACAGGTTTCAAGGAACAAAGCTAGATTGGTATGCAAAGGATATGCTCATATTGAAGGAATCAACTTTGAAGAGACATTTGCCCCAGTTGCCAGAATGGAAGTAATCCATTTGCTTTTAGCTTATGCATGCTCCAAAAATGTTAAAGTATATCAGATGGACGTAAAATCAACTTTTCTGAATAGAGAACTTGAAGAAGAAGTCTACATTGAACAATCAGAAGGATTTCAATTTTCAGAGAACACATATTATGTGTGTAAATTAAAGAAGACCTTGTATGGTCTAAAACAGGCTCCTAGAGCATGGTACTCTAGACTGGATAAGTATCTGCAATAGGAAGGGTTCAGAAAAGGAAGTGCAGACAACAACCTCTACATCAAGGTAAGTCAAGGTAATATTTTATTAATTGAAGTTTATGTTGATGATATTATTTTTGGTAGTGATGATGACAACTTAAGCCAGAAATTTGCAAAAGATATGCAGAAAGAATTTGAAATGTCGCTACTTAGAGAACTATCCTTCTTTCTGGGACTTCAGATACATTAAAGCAACCAAAGAATTTTTATTTCTCAAACCAAGTATATCAAAGAAATACTAAAGAGGTTCAGAATGGAAGAATGCAAACCAGTTGTCACTCCCATGCAAACCAATTGCAAGTTGAGCAAATATGATGATTCAAAGTCTACAGATCAAAGGAAATACAGGTCAATGATTGGTAGCCTATATTATGTGACAACATCCAGACCAGGTGTAATGCAAGCAGTTAGACAAGTGGCACAATTTCAAGCAACACCAAAGGAATCACATGTATTAGCAGTGAAGAGGATTTTCAGATATCTCAAAGGAACATAAGAGTTTGGGCTATGGTATCCAAAAGGAAAGGATCTATCACTAATTGCCTACACAGATGCAGATTGGGCAGGTTGTATTGATGACCGATGAAGCACCAGTGGAGCAACGTTCTACTTGGGTGAGTGTTTAGTATCATGGTTGAGAAAGAAACAATCACCAATATCTCTATCTACAGTCGAGGCAGAGTATATTGCAACAACGACATGTTGTACATAGGTTCTTTGGATGAAACAAACTTTGACAGATATACAGGTTGAGTATGATGAGACCATTCCAATATATTGTGATAATACAAGCGCCATCAGTATCTCAAAAAACCTGGTGATGCAATCCAAGACGAAGTAGATTCCAATCAAGTATCACTTTCTACGGGAACAGGTTGTAGAAAATAACATCAGAGTTTAGTATGTGGGCACAAAGGAACAAGTGGCATACGTCTTTACAAAACCACTTCCACGAGAAGACTTTGATTATCTTCGCCAAAGACATGGAGTTATTTCTACTCCAAAATGGATTATTTTTTAATGCTTATCTTATATGTCTTAGATGTACACGAGGAAGCACCATAAGAGGACAGTCCAGTCAGGGGGAGCAACCCCAGATGGAAATATACCTTTGCCATTGATGACAAAGGGGGAGAGATTTATCGAATGCAGAGGACATAGGCATGGTTCTAGGGGGAGCGTATTTATCATATGCAGAGGATAGAGGCATGGTTCCAGGGGGAGCAGATTTATCAGATGCAGAGGATAGAGGCATGGCTCCAGGGGGAGCATGAGTGATATGATTTCAATATTGCATCAGAGTGTTGCCATCAATGCCAAAGGGGGAGATTGTTGATTAAGGTTGGTTGTTATTGATGTCAACCCTTGAAGAAAGCCCCGTAGCACAAAGGTTTGGGTAATGGACCCAAGATTTTTTGATGTAAATATGACTCATTATTATTTTTTCATGGTTGATAAGAAGTAAATATGGATGAAATCCAAAGTGGTCCCCTTATGGTGAAAGCCCTCACGAGAAGACGCTTTGCGGAGTAAGAGAACCCATGATTAATTATGGAATAATGAGATGAAGGACAATGATTTTTTCAAAGAAATTATCTTATATGGATAGTGCTTATCATTCCATTTCTAGTGGTATGTGGAACATCACATAAATGCTCACGGTTAGAGAGTTATGGCCATGAGAACTTGGAGACCACAGGTTTGGGTAATGGACCCAAGTTTGTTTGATGGGTAATGGTATGAGTTATGATATATTTTCAGATAATACTATTCTATATGGATAGTACATGTCATGCCATTTATGGTGGTATGTGGAACGTCACAGAACTCCTCACGGTTTGAGAGTTATGGACTTACGAAGTTGGAGGACCCTCATATGTCATCTAGAAGCCCCAAAAGGTCAAAGTAGTCAAAGTGGTTTAAGAGATTTTAGAAGGAAAATAATAAAGTGAAGTAATGAGTGTATTATAATTCAAAGTGAATACAAAATAAATTATTTCAATAATAAATTTAATGGATAAATTAGAAGTGGGTTAACCCTAAAATAAGGAAAGTGGGGCCAAGTGACCTAGAAGATGTTTTTAAGGAAGCTACTTGGAGAGTATAAATAAGAGGCAATGCTCTCTAATTTAAGACACACTTGAGAATATTGAATATCTATATGTGTCTGAGGTAACCAAGGATATCTGATCCGAAATTATGAGGGAAGGTGAAGAAAAGAAGGCCGAAATGCAAGGAAGGATAAATTCTTTTGATGGTGCTTTCTAAGGTATGTTATTTACAGGTCATCTCACCATTTTCGATATAAATTTTTTTCTATAATGATTGAGACCTTGAAATTTCTATTCCATTGAGAAAAAATATTCAATTATATGTGATAAAAAATTAATCTTGTGGTTCGTTGTATTTTGGGAGTTACACTCCGTGGAAAATAGGGTTTGTGGCTAGTCCTGAAACTAGTAAAAAACAAGTGTTTTGGGTAAAAATGTCATAACTTCTTCATAAAAGATCCAAATTAAGTGAGACAAAATGTGTTGGTTAGGGTATAGTCTGTAGTATATTGTGTAGCAATTTTAGATCATTTCAACAAATATTTCGTGTGGGGCACGCTCTACAAGGTCACTCTCTAGAATAAGCCAGAATTCAACAAGGTATGCCATTTTTTCTATAACTCCTTTTCTGAGAGGTTCCAAGTAGTGAAACTTGGAGGAATTTCATAAAACATACTGAAGAAGATTTGTTATCAGTTTCATATCTTTATACATTACAGGTACAAAGTTATGATTACTTCAAGTTAGGGTTGTTGACTAATCCAAAACTAGGCATGTGAGACTAAAGAAAAGTTTGATGAAAATGCTAGTCTCTTATTGTTAAAGTTAAGTAAGGTTTAAAAGAATGTGATCATATACACCAGGTCTATTACAGAGCTATAAATCAGATTTGGATGATGAAATTGATGAGGCTTTTGGTTGAGGTACATGTTGAGTACATGGTTGAGACAAGTAGTTGATGAGTTGGCACATACATGAGGTGTATAGTTGATGATGTTGGTACATATTGAAGAGTCATAGTTGATGAGTAATTGACACATGATTGGTACATACTTGGTACATGGTTGGATGCACTTGTTTATGGTACAGGTTGATTACAGGTTGTTTGGTACAGATTGGTGCATGGTTGATGCACTTGTTTATGGTACATGTTGATTACAGGTTGAAGTACAGGTTGATTCGTGGTTTAGATTTATTGGTATAGGTTTACAATGGTATATCTCACAGTGATAGTGTGACAGTGGTTCCATCATTCTACTTTTACTTCAGGGTGGCAGGACGGGGCAAGGAAAGGTGGTTGTATCCACCTTTCGATTGTAGCCGGAGAACATAGGGGGTTTTAGCCTCCTTCTAGTTGTAGCCATAGAATTGGGAAGTTGGAGCTTGCCTCAGGTTGTAGCCTGAGAAACTAGTGGGTTGGAGCCTCCTTCCAGTTGCAACTAGAAAACAAAGGAAGTTGGTGCTTCCAATGAATGTAATTCTTCAAGACATATAAGAAAAAACATTCCATGGTTTTCTCCCGATTTGGGTTTCCACGTAAAACAATGATGTACTGTGTATGTGTATGATTGTTCATTTGTTCATTACTTATTTACTCCGCAGTTATTGGATGATAATGCTACATTGATATAACACTTGGATTATATGGTTAAAAATGATTAAATTGCTCTATTATTGATTCACCCCCCTCTCAGCAATCCAACAATTGGTATCAGAGGGAGGTTCCTTCAGGAAACAATTTAACCACTGGAAGGAGATCATGGATTATTTTGAGAATGGAGTACCAATGTTTAATGGTCAGAATGGTTTTAAGTATGAGATATGGAGCAAAAGGATGAAAGTATTTTTACAGGCGCAGGGACATTATATTTGGCTATCAGTTGTTACAGGATATGATAGTTCAAAAAGGGAAAAGACTGCAGCCAAGAAGGAATTGAAGAAGAATAACAAAATAGGAATGGATTTCATCTGGGAAGGATTACCTAAACCAGTAAGAGAAAAGGTTGGTAAATGTTCACCAACCAAAGAACTTTGGGATAAGTTACATGACATATATTCTTCACCCATCGCAAATTCAAAAAATGCCAAAGACGATGAAAATACATAACAAGAAGAAAGATGCTCATCATGTCAGACAGATTTAGAAGAGGAAGAGTATGATGAAGCATAAGTTGATTACAAAGAAAAATTGATCAGTGCAATTAAATATCTAAGGAAATAAAGAGAAGAAAACAAGTCATCCAAGAAAGAATTGATGAAGCAAAAGCAAAGTGTTCAAGGTTTCGAAAAGGATCAACAGGTCATCAAGAATTCAAGAGCTTAACTAGAAGAGGCCAGAAGAATTGAAGAAACTCTAGAATATCAAAAGAAATGTTTAGAATCCAACATAGAAACACAAAATGAATACACAAAAAAGAGAGAAAAGATATTGATGTATCATCTCAAGGAAATAACCAATGAATTAAACCAACTTGAGGAAGAGTTTGGTCAAGAAGAGAAAAGACTGGAAGAATAAATAATTGCATTGAAAATCCAACTTGAAGAAGAAAAAAGAAAATAAGAGGCCATGAAGTCTTAGATAATGAAGAAAGAAGAAGAGGTTGAGAATCTTGAAGAAGAAGTTGTCACACTAAGAGTCAAAATCGTCAACCTCAACAAGAAAGTTGAAGAGACAGAAACATCCACATTAGTTGTAGAGAATGAAGAGAAGCACTCTACATTGCTAGATAAGAAGAATGAAGAAAATATAAAGAGTTATGCAGAAGTACTCAAAGGAAGGAATAATGGTCAACCAAAATCTAAGAAAACTATTGAAGATACATATTCAAGAATACCATCCATGTTCAAGCCACAAAGAAGCTTCAATCATGATCATGATCAGTCAAAGAAAAAATTCAGAAGGACTATGCCACAAAGAATATCATTCACTCCCAGGTATGAAAATTTATTTTATGGTCATTGTGACAATTCTTTTGAGGTCAACATTCCCCCCTTCCTTAGCTTGCACCCAATGTTCAATGTGGACCTCCTTCGGCCATATTTTCCACCATTATTGGACACCTCATAGATAAAAAAAAAAGTTCACACCAAAAGAGCTCAACCCTGATTACATGGAACATGAATCCACTGGTCAGATAGTGGACACACAGGTCAAGGGCACTCACCATCAGAGGATCCATCTTTACCGGGTTGTCAAAACATGGCAGCTCCTCCACCAAGGAAAGTGGCTCACTCAGGGACAAATTCAACAAAACTTTCCTCATATGATGGGGGAAATCAACATAATGGAGAAAATTGCTTCCTAAGGGGGGAGGATTGATCCAGGAGGATATCGATGGCCACCCACCTATTCCAACTGGCTCAAAATAATTTCCTGGCAATTTACTATTTTTAGCAGTTTTTTTCTTTTCCCAAACAACATTTTTTTCACTATCAGGAACCTCAATGATATCCAAAGGCCCTAATTGAGCCCCCAAAATGAATCTCCTCATCGATACCTTTCCAACAAGCTATCATGCACCCTAAATGAAGATCGTATGCAAAATTTACGACCCTGAGAAGTTGATGTACTAACTTACCCCAACGGGGCCCACATGACTTTTGGCGCTTCAACTCCTAGGGTTAGAGTTTTGGATGTATAGCATTTTTGCATTCATGTTTATTGTAAAAATGAATTCAGAGCCTCATTGTACTCATCTTCTTGCGAATGAGCATAGTCGTCACATCTCTTCTCAGAGATAAGCTGCCACCATTCTAGCAAACTTGCTTCTGTCTGCATTTTACAGTTTCAACATATTTCTTATTTAATAGAAGTCCAATTTTACTGTATCACTGTTGTTATTCATTGTGTCTCCGTGTTAATATTATAAATCTATGTTTTCATTTCATTCTGCTCATAAATCCAGATCACCCATCCATTATCCTTTCAAGCATTTGACTCTCCATTTTAGCATTTTATTCTATTCATATTGTGACTGCAAGATTTGATTTGTGTTCATACATAGATCTTTGCACTGCAATTGAGCAAGGATGTATTGCATATAACATTAGATCACAGATTTAGGGGGGATTTTTTTTTTTGTTAGTTTCTGCTGTGAGGAGAGATTTTCTCATCTGCCTGTATGTTTGCTTGCTGGTCGGAAATTTCTCATTTGCATGTTTGTTCGCTTGCTTTTGTTCCGTGGAAACGAAAAAATAAACATTTGTGTGTTTGATAATGTGCTTATTATAAAGCTATTTTTTTCATTTGTTGTGTCCTTTCCCACTTGATTTTGGGGTGAAACAATATCTTCTCTTTTTTTATTAGTTGATGTGAAATAAGAAGTATGTCAAGGTATCTTCATTGCAACTACAAACTTTGAGGGAGGGCTTACATCATAGATTTGAATTTCTGAGTTTTGACGAGAATTTTAGGTCTGTTTGTTGTGTTGATGTTTGGGAAACATCGAAAAGACATTCTACCAGATTGATAATTAATAATATGAATTAAGCAATATTATTAATTATAATATCATTAATGTAATAATATATTTATAATATAAAGTATAAATATATATAATAAAGTATAAAGTATAAATATAAAGTACATTTATATTATATGTATAATATAATATAAAGTATAAATATATTTATTACCCAAGGGACTCATCTCTTCATGGATGGTCACCATGATCACCATATGTTCTTTATATATAGAACACTCATCATTGTAATAAGATATTCATTCACATACAATATCATCTCTTATGAAAATTCAACATGGTATCAAAGCGGGACTGGGCCCAGGAAAATGAGAGTAGAGTAAAGTCTTGGGAGTGTTAAATTTATGGGGTTGCAATCTCTATGTACAACATATTTACGTTTTACTCCTACCTAAATTATAGAAAGAATTCCATAAATTATGGTGGGCAGTAATTTCTATTAAAAATGTCTAATTACCTAAATATGAGGAATGTACTGCATATTTTCTTCTACCTATATTTATGCAAAGAATCGCATGAATTATGGAGGAACAATTTAACAAAGTCAAATAATATGTGGATGGATTATAACTAAATTAATCTTTGAGTAGTTACGGGAGGTATTCTCCAACTATTTATAAGAAAGAAAATTAAATTAATTTTTCAAAGAGATGTGTCTTTTTGGATCAATTTAATATTACTATAAAAATACACAACAATAGACACACATTTTTTTCTTTCTCACACGTGGGAAGTGATCTAAGGAAGAGGTCGACATTTCTAAGTAGTTGAAATTTTATGAGTGTAATTACTTAGTGATGTTCTAGAGTTTACTAAAGCAATATCATTGGAAGTAATTACCACTTGCAAAAAATTGTGCTTGTCTAATTTAACACTAGAAAATCAACATGGTTAGCCATATGACATCGAGTATATGATAGATGCGTGTTAGTAGACGACGTATCATTTCAAGGGTCACTGTCTATAGTTGTGCACAAGATAAATTGATCTCCTCTAGGAGAGGTTTTTTTGTTGATCTTGTTTCTTGTTCCAGGCACGTCACAAGTAATAGCTCTGAGAAGGAGCCATAATGATAGTTCAAGAAGCAACATGAAGCAAGACTATCCATACATAGAGTTGTGCACATCCATGTAATGAAGAAGAAGAGGAGGTCAACACATGTAGAGGGAGTGTTGATATTTTATGTAATTTTAGAAGTTATTCTTAAGTGTTAATGTTTCAACATTGGGATGAAATTCTCGTGGGATTCGTCATGGTAATTTGACCAATGGAGAATGGCCTAGGCATAGTCTTCTAAGGACATATGACTCAAATTGTGTGGCTTTCAACATTTAGAAGGACTGAAATTGTTCCTGTGGAACATATGGCTACCTGATAAGGAAGAATGGTCCTTGTAGTCACAAAACACTCCGTTGAGCATGTGACAATTGCGGGACACTCAGTGTGCAGATTGAAGAAGGATTTATATGGATTAAAGTAGAAATCCAAAGCATGGTATGGCAAGATCAACAATTTTATGACAAGATTAGGATTTACAAACAACAGTGTAGATCCTAACCTTTACTTTAAGGTTGTGGATGATGGTCCGATAATACTACTGTTGTATATGGATGACCTATTTCTAAACAGGTGTGGAAAATCTTATCTCAGAGTGTAGGAGAAAAACTTATTGCTGAGTTTTAGATGAAATATTTTGGGATGATGCATTACTTTTTGGGTCCCGAGGTATGGCAGAGACATGATGAGATCATTCTGAATCAATGGAAGCATACAATAGAAATCCTGAAGAGGTTCGGGATGTTGGATTGCAAGGAAATGGCTACACCTATGGTATCAAATCTAAAGTTATTGCAGGATACGACTTTAGAGCCTATGGATGTTACTTTATATAGGAAAATGGTGGGTTCATTGATGAACTTGAAGAACACAAGACTTGATATATGTTTTGCTGTGAACACCCTGAGTCAATATATGGAGCTGCCCAGGTAGGTTCATTTGGTCACAACAAAACATGTGATGAGGTACCTTAAGGGTACATTGTATTATGGTCTCAGGTATGTGACAGACCATGAGTTTAGGTTATATGGATATTCAAAATCATACTGGGCCAACAATATTCCTGATTGGAGGAGCACTTCGACATATTTGTTCAGTCTAGCCTCCAGTATGGTTTCATCGAGTAGCAAGATGAAATTGTGCATAACACTCAGTACAACTGAGGCAGAGTATGTGGAAGTATGCGCAACAAGTTGTGAAGTAGTGTGGCTTCTAAAATTGCTGACTATTGGACTAAATTTGACTTGTAGGTAAGACCTACAAGAAGAGGATGACAAGACTTGTTCTGGAGGACAAGTGATGAAGTCAACGGGTTGAAGATCCAATTGATATTCAAAGCTCAAGAGGGATTCAGACAGTTAGTTCCAGAGGGAGTTGGGTACTATAGTAAGGAGAAGGAGGCTCTGCCAGATGCAAGAAGCAGTCATGTGTGGTGCTCAGTACGGTTGAAGTTGAGTATGTGGCAACATGTGCAAAAAGTCGTGAAGCAGTGTGGCTTTGGAAATTACAGACTATTGGACTAAATTTGACTTATATGTAAGACCTACAAGAAGAGGATGAAGAGACTTGTTATGGAGGTGAATTCAATAGGTTGAAGATTCAATTGATATTCAGTGCTCGAGAGGGAGTTGGACGATCAATTCCAGAGGGAGTTGGGTACTACAGTAAGGAGTAAGAGGCTCCACTGGATGCAAGAAACAATCATGTGTGGTGATTATTATGGCTGAAGCTGAATATTTGGCAGCATGTGCAATAACAGTGTGGCTTCGAGAACTTTGTTCTGGGTTATTTGGTCTCAGACTGGAGGCGATCTGCATTTGGTATGACAACCAGAGTTGCATGAAGTCGTCAGAGAACCTCGTGATCTATGACAGGTCAAAGCATATCGAGACTAGATATTACTATATCAGGGATATAATGCAGAAGGGAGCAGTGAGGCTCCAATTTTGTGACTAAAGAGGATCAAGTTCCAGACGTGTTTACCAAGCTGCTGTCGAGGATGAAGTTTGAGTACTTCAGGGACAAGCTTCATGTGGTCCCTCTTAAGAGGGAGTGTTCTTGTCCAACATGAAAAAGGGATGGCACTAAGACATGTGGAAATCTTCCAGCATGAAAAAGGGTTGGCACTGAGTGTTCTCATCCAACATGAAAAAGGGTTGGCACCAAGACAGGTGGAACTCATCCAACATGAAAAAGGGTTGGCACCAAGACAGGTGGAACTCATCCAACATGAAAAAGGGCTAACACTGAGTGTTCTTATCTACCATGAAAAAGGGATGGAACTGAGAGATATGGAGCTCATCCAACATGAAAAAGCGTTGGAACTGAGTGTTCTCATCCAACATGAAAAAGGGATGGCACTGAGACAGGTGGAAATCATCCATCATGAAAAAGTACTGGCACTAAGTGTTCTCATCCAGCATGAAAAAGGGATGGCACTTAGACATGTGGAACTCATCCAGCATGAAAAAGGGATGAACTGAGACATGTGGATCTAATTCAGGATGAAAAAGGGTTGGCACTGAGACCAAGGGTGCACATGATTTGGTACTGATGCATTACAGGGTAGTTGATGTCCTACAAACATGTTGTAGTTATTTGAGAAGTACCCACGGGCCTTGGATGCATTGCCTGTGAAGTCACAATGGTGCACATGATGAGGTACATATGCATTGCGAGGTAATGGATGTCATGGTGACATGTTGAAGCTATTTGAGAGGTACTCACAGGTAATATTCAAAGGTAATCTTCAGAGGTAATCTTGGCATAATGTAGAATGTCTCCCTCATTGAGAGGGAGTGTTGATGTTTGGACAACATCATAAAGACATTCTACTAGATTGATAATTAATAATATGATTATTAATTATTAAACAATATTATTAATGTCATAATATATTTATAATATAAAGTATAAATATATATAATAAAGTATAAAGTATAAATATAAAGTATATTTATATTATATGTATAATATAATATAAAGTACAAATATATTTATTACCCAAGGGACACATCTCTTCATGGATGGTCACCGTGATCACCATATGTTCTTTATATATAGAACACACATCATTGTAATAAGATATCCATTCACATACAATATCATCTCTTATGAAAAATTCAACATGTTGATGTGAAATATGGAATCCTCTATTTTATTGAGGAATAGTTGAAGTTTTTATTGGTGGAACACGATTTGAAATTTTTGAGAAGGGAAAGGTTCAGGATGCTGGGAGTTGGCCTTAAATAACGATAATAAATGAGTTGTATTGGACGAGAAATCTTTAATATAGAAATATGCGAGCGTTATTTGAATCATCAACACTGAATCCTTTAGAATGCTTTAATGAAGGCATTATTTGCATACTTTCACACTAAGTCATTTCTCTTACTTAGAAATGCAAATATTTGCTTCAGAATATCTAAGCTCATTAGTGTAGGAATGCTGGTTTATTTATATAGAAATAATGTTTTTTGAGGATTTCTGTTGTAATATGCAAGGGTTTTTTCCATGTATCTCTGCATAGGTGAATACATTCGTTTGAAAGAAGCTAGTTTTTTGTTTGTTTTTTGGTACAAGTTAAATTGAATGCATACTTTGCTTGGAAGAGGAAACCTCTATTAAATTTAGAATTTAGAATTTAGAATTTTTTGTTTGTATGTACACTCTTCCACGCGGGGGAGTGCAGAGGGGGGTTACCCCCTTTGTAGGGTTCGGGGGGTACGGGGGCAGTGTCCCCCGATGGGGGTTCGGGGGCGAAGCCCCCAAAGGAAAAATTGCCTTGTAAATGTATATTGTAATTTCATTATAAATCTGGACCGTTCATTATAAGGTCGTAGATCTAACGGTAGAAATTTTGTTAGGGTTTTTTTCCCTAGAAGGCAACCCTATGTTATGCGAGAAATGTATTGTGGCTATGCATTATGGCGAATATTGTATTATGAGATAAGAGACTGTGAGAGAAAGAAGAGGAAGTTACATCGGGTTTGCTATAGGTTGTATCCCTTCATTAGCTGGATAATAATAAAGGAAGGACCTAAAAATTTCTCTGGTGGATGTAGCCCACACTGGGTGAACCACGTATATTTGTGTCTCTATTATATTGTGTATCTTCTGTATTTTATTTCCACATTTGTTTTATTTTATTGCTCCACGGTCCTGTTTTTCTAACAAGATTTAATGCTCAAAACCAATGTTCTTAAGCCAAGAACCAATGGGCTCTCACACCAGGGACAATGGCCAAATTCTTAGAAAAGAATATGCCAAAAACACTTACAAACACTACTGAAACCTTCCTTGGTTTCAATGCCAAATATTAGCTCCGGAAGACTGTTGTCACACACTTGTGACATTCTTCTTTCTTTGTTGTCCCAAACCTCTGCAAGTGTTTCTACAGACCTTGTTTTCTGTGCTAGACTTGGTCTTAATAACTGTTGTTGTTGCAACCCTCTTGTAATCCTCAAATCCTACCCTCCAAGATGTCCAAAAGTCACTATATCAACCCTCAAGGGGTTGTCCCAAATTCTGGATATAACAACCCTTGATGGTTGATCCAAGATTGCTATAAAAACCCCTTAAGTTTGTTATTATCTATTGTCCTCTTGGAAGACTTCCTCTGCTGCAAAATTCCTTCATCCACCTTCTTTCTTGTGGTTTAACCGACTGTAATTTCCCTTGAAGAATGGTTATAACAACCTCTTTCCTCCCATAGTCCACTTAGTTTTCCACTTGTGGCAGCTCCCTTTCTTGGCTTCAAATTGCCACAAGACTTTTAGTTGTCCACACAACTTCTGTCTCACACACAACAACCTTTCCTTCACCTCCTTCATTGCTATAACAACCTACAACAACCCCTTCCTTGTTGTTCCAACTCTGTACTAGCTAGGTTGAACCTTCTTCTTAGTTATGGAAACCTCCAAGCACCAGTCACAACCTTCCTTGCTGATGTCCCAGCCTGTGACAACCTTGTCACTTAGGTTACACCCTCCACTAGCCTCACAAGCACCTGTTGCCACCTTCTTAAGTAGGTCGATGCTTCTCCAAGGTTGCTACTAGCTTCTCCTAGTAGGTCGAGCCTTTCCTAGGCCTCAACTTGCCCTCCGTTGGTTGATAACAACTTTGCTGCCCTCCTTCCCACTTGTAGCTACCCAAAACAAGAAAAAACACAAGAAACTGAGGCTAAGAAACCTCCTCCATAGCTAGACCTATGGTCACCACACTTGGACTGAAATTTCCAAGCTCTCACACACACCATGAAATGTCACAATAACCTCTATATTATTTATATAAGTCTTGGGGATCATTATAGAAGCCCCTCCACAAGTCAACACCAATTTAGGATTTCTCTGTTGGTGTGAAGCCCCATCACAAAACCATGAAGCCCATCGCCAAGCCCATGAAGCCCCAATTTCATTCCAAGGGTGTTTTCACCCAAAAAAAAGTGTGATGAGGTGACCACAACGATTCCCACATGTTTGACACCTAGGCCAGGTGAGAATACATGCTCGAGGCTACACAAATCAACACTCCCTCTTAGCTAGGGAGGTATTCTCACCACACTCCACAATCAATTGGAAGTATCTCTATCTCCCATATTGGAAGTAACTCTACCTCCCACACTAGATTCGCTGCCACAACTTCTTTCCAATCCGCCTGATTGGTTTCCCTCTCTATCACTGAAGCAAACATGCTCTCAAATCCTCCTGATTGGCTACACCCTTACTCACTAAAACAAATCCTCTTGATTAGCTGCACCCTCAGTCACTGAAGAAAATCATGTTATCTGACATTTTCCCTCCCTGGAAGACACCTCGCTTCTAGAAGCCTCCCGCTCTCGAGCCTCATGTCTGGCCATCTCAACCCATAAAACCCTCCTAAAAGTATTGGAAGATTCCTCTCTCCCATCTAGACCTGAAGGTTGTCTCCCACAGAGAGACTGACTCTCCCTCTTAGCAACCTAACTCTCTTTGAAGTCAGACTCCCTATGAGTTTCTTGAATCCCTGTGAAGTTGGACTCCCTATGAGTCTCTTGACTCCCTCTGAAGTCGAACTCCCTCTAAATCAACTGAATCCCTCTAAAGTTGGACTCCCTCTGATTCTACACAACCTCCAGAGCTACCTACTCCATGTCCACTATCACTCTGCATAGTCCTAAGAGGTTACCCCTCCCCACTAGATCCTAAGGGTTAGATCCCTCTGAACTATGGCTCCCTATAATCCTGTACCATTGGTGGAGCTACCTGCTCCCTCTTTACCTATGTTGTTGGTGGGGTCACATGCCTCACCACTGGTGGAGCTACCTGCTCCTCCTCATCTGTCTTTATGCTCCTGCTGGTCACAACACACATAGGTTGGTCCCTCAACCTACATATTTTTCCCTCTCTAACTACAAGACCATTGTTGTGTCTAAGCTAGATCCTCTCAGCATCCAAGAACACCTATCCATCCTGGAACAACACTGCATAGCCCTACTCCTCAATCACTGAGGTTGAGAACAGACTCTTGGCACCCATAACACATTTTCCACTTGCAACACATCCCCTGACTCCATCTGGAACACCACTGCTACAAATACCTGTATTACATGCCTGGTCCTCATGCTAAGCTCCTCGTACATACCTGAGTTAGACACTATGAAGATTTCGAACAAATCTCATGGCCATGTCATGTGACAATGTCTCTCATTGTATAAGAACCATGCAATCCTCTAAGGAAAACATCCTACTTCCCCAAGTCATGACCATCCAATGAACTTCTTCCCAAGTCCATCATCCAATTCATCCCTGGACTCTAACCAAGTCTCCTCCTAGATACAATCAGTCCATAGTATATCAAACCCTGACAACATCTCTCGTGCACAGATCCCCTGTACAAATGGTTCCCAAGACCTAGGAAGACCTCTCAGTGTCTACGCACATGCTGAAATTGAACTTGTGTTCTCTCTTTGAACAGTCCCAAGTTGCAGCTGGACACTCAGTCTAGTCCACTCACTGCAACTCATCTTTGCAAGTGTCCTCATCCTCTTGGGTCAAGTACCTCATACATTGTCATACCTCAACAATGTGAAACTCTCTGGCCCAATGAAGACTCTATCTCATCAACCTGCCATCCACATGAAGCTATCTCGTTTGTGCCAAAGCAGCCAAGTTGCATCCATTGCAACTCACTATGAAAAGCCACTGGAAGTCCATCGTCAGAGTTGGAAACCCTCCAGAAAACATACTGCTACAAACAGAGCTCTCTGCCAATCCACCAGAACTCCCAACCTACCACACCACTGATATGCAATAGCCCACAACTCCTCATTTGGATGGTTTGCTCCATGTCTCAAACCAAATACCATTTAACCTACTGCTACCTACAACAATCACTGTGGCTCCCTCCAAAAGATGACTCTTCAACACTACTACAACTCCCTCTCAGAGCTGTCACCTGTGTAAATAACTCAGATCCAACTGCATCTCATAACCCCAAGCTCTAATTCTATGTTACATTTTACCGCACCTTATGTCTGGTCTATTTTTTCTACAATTATACAAAAATTTACCCAATTTGAACTGTAAACATAAACACATTGAGATGCATAACCATTTAGCACAACAAAAAATTAAAAGCTAACAAATAGATCAAACACAGGTACACAATGATTTAATGCTCAAAACCAATGTTCTTAAGCCAAGAACCAATGGGCTCCCGTACCAGGGACAATGGATCGATTCTTACAAAATAATATGCCAACAACACTTACAAACACTAGTGAAACCTTCCTTGGTTTCAGTACCAAATCTTAGCTCCGAAAGACTGTTGTCACATACTTATGACAACCTTCTTTATTTGTCTTCCCAAACCTCTGCAAGTGCTTCTACACACCTTGGTTTCTATGCCAGACTTGGTCTTAACAATTGTTGTTGTTACAACCCTCTTGCAGTCCTCAAATTCTTCCCTCCAAGTTGTCCAAAAGTCATTATATCAACCCTCAAGGGGTTGTCCCAAATTCTGGCTATAACAACCCTTGATGGCTAACCCAAGACTGCTATAAGAACCCCTTAAGTTTGTTATTATATGTTATCCTCCTGGAAGACTTCCTCTGGTGCAATAGTCCTTCATCCACCTTCTTTCTTGCGGTTTAACCAACTGTAACAACCCTTGAGGAATGGCTATAAAAACCTCTTTCCTCCCACAATCCACCTATTTTTTCACTTGTGGAAGCTCCCTTTCTTGGATGCCAACTGTCACAAGACTTGTAGATGTCCACACAACTTATGTCTCACACACAACAACCTTTATTTCACCTCCTTCATTGTTGTAACAACCTACAACAACCCCTTCCTTGCTGTCCCAACCATGTACCAACTAGGTCGAGCCTCTTCTTGGCTGTGCCAACCTCCAAGCACTAGTCCTAGCCTTCCTTGTTTTTGTCCCAGCCTGTGACAACCTTGTCACTTATGCCACACCCCCTACCATCCTCATAAGCAGATGTTGCCACCTTCTTAGGAAGACCGAGGCTTATCCAAGGCCCTGATTAGCTTCTCCTAGTAGGTTGATCCTTGCCTAGGCCTCGAATTTCCCTCCCTTGGCTGCTAACAAGTCTACGACCCTCCTCCTCACTTGTACTTGCCCAAAACAGGACAAAACACCAGAAACCGAGGCTAAGCAACCTCCTCCATAGTTGGACCTACGGTCACCACACTTGGACTGAAATTTCCATTCCAAGCTCTCACACACACCATGAAATGTCACAATGACCTCTCTGAAATGTCACAATGACCACGAAAGTGTGATGTGATTCCCACGATGATTCCCACGTCCTTGGCACCTAGGCCACGTGAGAATACCTTCCCAAGGCTACATAAATCAAAACAAAATGTTGAGCTTGCAAAACGATCACTTATTGCATCTCGAGATCAGGGAAAAGAGCTCAATTATTCATTGGCAAGTTGTGTTCAATAGTTCAACTTTTGAATGTGTTATTCAGTGTGTAATGCCTCATCAAAATGATTAGGTGAAAGACACTTATTTCAAAAAAAATTACGGGAAATTTCAAAGTCATATGTTTAAGCAAATGTAGCATAAACCAGTGGTGAAAATTGCTCTTTTGGGAAATTTTGCTTTAATAGTAGTCAACAAGATTTAAAGTTTGCTCGGAAAATAGGTCAAAATAGTATGATTTAAAGAAATTCGATCTCAAAACTGTTCCCTACAATAGATTTTTCCAAGTCAGAAATTATAGTTTTGCGTTTCGACAAATTTTACTCGAAACAATGGTGAAATTTTCTGGCCTCAGGTTATTTATGGTGATATTTTGATACATAAAATAATCAACAAAAATTACTTAAAAATAGGAAATTCTAGCTATCAATGTTCCAATGAAATAGTCTTACTATGAACCCTGCTCTTTTGTTGTTCTTGAATTCAACTGAAATGGAGTGAAGGGAAGAAATGTTCGAATGTTTATAATATAATCATATTTATTGCATAGAGATTTGAATTATCCCTTACTATATAATAATATTCCTCCAGAAATAATAGATAAATTAGAAGTGGAAGGGTTTCAACAGTTATTTGTAAGTAGCTCAATTGAGCTTTGTGCTTTATCTTTTGGCTCTGAATTAAAATAGATCAAAAGAAAGTATATGAATCTCTTTTAAGAGTAGGTAGAATATGACTTTTTTAGCTTTGAAATTCAATAGATTTTCCCATGCATGCTTCTTTTACAACTGTCTATGGAGAATGAATATCTCATCCCAATGGAATGAACAGGGTTTGGATCCAGGTAATCCATTTGAAATGGGAAATCCCTTCAGAGTATTTCAATCCTCTAATTGAATGAACTCTGGAGTTACCTGCGGATGCTTGCATCAAGATAAATCTTGTACACCAAAAAGCAGACAATTTCACATCAATAGGTTTAATAGTCCAACACATCATAGAAATTAGTTTCCCCTTAGAGGTACAAGGAAGGGATTCCAACCGACTAGCAGAGGCTAATATTTGCTGGAAAACATCTCGAATATGGACCCACTCTTGTCGATTACAATATCCAAAAGGAATCAACTCTTCACCTTGCTCTCTATCTCAAGGAGGGATGCAAATCTTTGTCAAAAACCTCACCAGCAAGACAATAAAGCTTGAAGTTGTTACTTGATTGCAAGCCAAACGAAAAGCCAAAAAAGGTGGAGACAACCGATGGAGTGTGAACCAGAGTGTGAAATGCTTAACAATTGGAGGTGTATAAATACAATGTGCTTGACAACTGGAGGCGTATAAATACAAGGTGGTTTGGTTGACAGGTTTCCATCAAAAGCTCTTCCTACATAATAATAATAATAATAATAATAATAATAAAAATAATAATAATAATAATAATCTATTTTTAAGGTCACGGCTAATACAGACACCAAATTGGTGTATGAGACCCCCTCCGCTGAGGGATTTGACTGGTAAAGTCTACGAAGGTATACATACCCTACCCCCCTCTAGATTTGAACTTGTGACCTCTTAAGAGGAAACACATGTTCTTAACCATTAGGCCCACTCAGGCTGTATTCGAATAATAATCTATTTTTAAGGTCACAACCAAGCCAGATACCAAATTGGTGTATGAGACCCCCTTGTTTGTGGGACAAGGGACCCCCTCCGCCCAATGATTTGACTGGTAAAGTCTACGAAGGTATACATACGCTACCCCCCTCTGGATTTGAACTTGTGACCTCTTAGGAGGAAACGCATGTTCTTAATTATGATTGCAATTAATAAATTTAGCCATGTCGAACTGAGATAATCAATATGGGACACATGTTGTAGCATCAATTCTCATTTTGTTCAAGAATCTCATCCAAAGTTCATAATGATATCGAACAAAGTTAAAGAAAAATTTATGGCCTGCCTAAATTTCATAAGGACACCAGTCTCCTAAGGCCCATTGTCAATATGATTCGATCCTCGACTTACCTCTTGGACAGATTCTTGGCCAACAAATTGAAAATATTGGTTGGAAACATTGACTCATATGTCAAGGAATCAACCCATTTTGTAAACAAAATCAAGAATCTCAAGGTGGAGAATAAGGATATCCGTCTTAGTGCTAATGTTGTGTCGCTTTATATTATGATCTCAATCAATGATACAAATGTAAAATGGCCTCATGGTAGAGAAAACCTAAGAAGAGTTGTTGAGAATTTGAATAATCAATCGAAGCATATTCAATTCACCATGGAATTGGCAGTAAATAATTATATTCCTTTCCTAGATTTTCTCATTTCGAGGAAGGAGGATGGTTCCTTGGCTCATCAAGTATACTACAAGAAAATGGTTTTGAGAAATATCTTCACGTTGCTTCCTACCATAACCCATCCCCAAAAATGGGTGTCATCAACACTTTGGCTACCAAATCCCTAAGAATATTTGATGAAGAGCACTTGGACTAGGACAAGAAATACTTAACCAAGTGTTTTCAAAATAGGGGTTACAAAGAATGGTAGGTTAAGAAGGCGTTTCAGATGGAAAAAATAACTCTTAGAGCCCGTGAGTTCAATGATGGAAAGCATAAAGTGGTGCTCCTCTATGTTCAAGGCACATTAGAGAAGATCACTAGAATCCTTAAGAAAACACACATTAGAACCATTTTTCAGTTTTCTAGTACTATTAGAAGCCTCCTCGGATCGGTTAAGGACCCTGTGGACCCTAAGCTACAAAAAAGGGTTTATAGCATCCCTTGATCGTGCAGTCTAAACTACATTGGTGAGACTGGGAGGTTAATACAGGTTAAAATTAAATAACATAAAGTTGCAATTAATCTTAATCACAAATAGTCTTCAGCTTTGGCTAATAACTTTATGAAAATGAAGCATCATATATGCCTCAAGGATGCGAGTATTCTTGCTAGAGTTAATCACTTATCCAAAAGATGCATTAGGGAGGCCATGTAAATCATGAAGGAGAAGAATTGTCTTAATAGGTATGATGGCCTTAAGGTAAGCAAAGCTTGGCTTCCCATTCTTCAAAATTAGAACTGGTCTAATAATTTTTTTGCCTAGTATTTGGCTCGGTGTGCTCTCCCCTTATCTTTCCTATTTTTGGTTTTGGTCTTTGGTCTTTGTTCTTTTTTCACTTTCTTCTTTTACATGGGTTTCCTTCTCTATTTTCCCTTTCTCTTATGGTTTGACTAATTACTTTATTATTATTATTATTATTTTCTTTTTTGATTTATTATTGTTTTCATTCTTTGTATTTATTTTTTGTGATTTAATTTTCAACCTTTTTCTATTTTGAATTTTTCAATTATTTTTATAATTATTTTTATAATGTTCTTTGACCATTTTATCTTTATTATTATTTTTTTTGTCTCTCTTTTTTTTTAATGTTTATTTTCTTTTTTTAGAATTAAGGCTTACTTTCTAGATTGATTTGAATTTATTAAATCTAGTTGATTGAGTAATTCCCTCAGGGAAGGCCCAGAATATAGAGTGTGTTGCTATACATATGTGTTTTGTTTGAGATATCGTTGGTCAGATATTCACTAACCAAGGAGAAATCGTTGCCTGCTACATCTGCTGGTGAATATCTGCTGGTGTGGAGGAGCTGTGACCAAGGAGAGGGCGCATGTAGATCTGAGATATTGACAAAGTTGAGGATGAATTCGTGTTGTTGGGTTGCGTGGAAGAGTTGTTGTGTTCTGATCGCCCTACCACCACGGAATCACTACCAGATCCATGTGCTCGAGAATATCAAAGTATCCGGATTTGCCACTTCAAAGGACTCACGACTCACTTGCATAGTTGGTTATGATATTGAATTAAAGTCAAAGCAATTTTGAATGGTGATAATGTTTTTATTATAATTATGTTTACTATGGAAGTAAAATGAATGGTGTAATGTGAAGCTGATATGCAATGGTTGATGCAATATGTTGTTCTCTCTATCGCCACCTATGTCAACAATTTTATGGATGGATAATACTTAATCGAATTACTCATCTTCATATTAAATTAAACATTCTCCCATTTCCTACAACATTTAAGGTTATATTTATAGTTTTTTCTAAATATTTAAGGTTATATTTATAGCTTTTTCTAAATTCTCAAAGATTTCGCTGCCACCAAATCCATGTGCTTCATTCAAAGTATGAGAAGTCGTTTTTTTGCTTGCTATTGACAGGATGTCTGCGAAGAATCATTATCTGGACCTGGTGCTGATCGGAGGGAAATTAAATCACCGTTGTGGAATACACCCCATGACATTTCAATCTAAAAGGGTTCGTCATTCATGCACATATCTATGTTGACCAGTTTAGAGAGGAGTTGATTCCACCTTTATTTTGGTGAAAAGTTCGTATTTTGATTGAGGATTTATTTTGTGAAAGCTTTGAATAGCTTGTGTGCTTGTGAGTTTTTTAATGAAGAATCTTTGATCGAATATAGTAACATAATTTAAGTTGGTGGTTTTTGATGTATGTAGTGTCATAAAAACATATGATTGATTTGATTATGCTGACAGTCTGTTACAACTTATGGTTTTTGTAGGATGCGGTGACCCAAGAACAACGACTATTGGTACAGTTTGTGATCATTGTGTATGTGAAATAGGTCACTTTGTAAGATTGATTGTTTGATACATTCAATATCTAGATTGGTTTTCTATATAACCCGCGAATACAACACGCTATGTACTTCGATAGATGGAAGTATGACAATAGAATGATTCATTATCAAAGACTACTTGTTTGACAAATACAACGAGCTATGTATTTTGGCCGATGAAAGAATGTTAAGATTTGATAGTAATTACAAATACATCATTGATGGTCAGAAGCAATTATATCTTCAATGGATGAAGTGGTAGCTCGAATGAATGGGTGAGAAAAAATGTACTCTACAAAAGTTCAGAAATGGATAGAGGTGTTGATGAAGACCATACCATACAAAGATCAGAGTCCAAAAATATTTTTATGTGATTTTAATATTGTTATTTGTGATGTAAACATTAAGGGAGTGTGTTAGAATTAATGTTTACTTGAGTGATTGATTTGAGTCGGTTGTGAAAGATCTCCAACTATCATATCTTATTTATGTGTGTAGTTGAGAGATTCCCTCATGAATTTGTTATGTTGTTGGGGGAAAACATGTATAAATATTGCTTAATTGAATAATAAATATATATAGAATTGTTTTGTGTATAGGGGATTTCTAAGTCTTTTGTCTTATTTACTTTTTGTTATCTATATTATTTTTTGGTTTTTCCTTTTTATTCTTTACTGTTTTTTTTTTTTGTTTTTTTTTTAAATTTTCTTTTAACTTTATTGATTTATATGGTTTGATTTTTAATATTAATGAAATGATATCTTTCTTGGTGATTTATGCATCTACAGATCTCAACAATTTACTTTTAATCTTGATGATAGATTACATATAGTAGATCTAAAATGTGGACGAATTGTTTCTAAACACAGTGAATCTGGAAGTCTATACAAACAAACTAACACTCTATAAAAGCATAACACAGCAAATTAATACATTGTACATGAGCTTAGGCCTACAGGTGGATTGGCAAAGCCAACTTCCTCTGGTTTTATGGATTTCGGGAAGTTTAAGGTTCAAGTCCAATTGTTTGGCTGATTGATTTAACAGATCTTGGATTCCAGGAAATCTAAGGTTAAGTCCAATTGTTTGGCTGATTGATTTAACAGATCTTTGGGCTATGATTTAAGTTTCAAGTCCAATTGTTTAGCTGATTGATTTAACAGATCTTTGAGATATGATTAAGAATAGCTCTTTCTACAAGGCTAAGAAAATTCACCAGGCCGCCATCAAGATACAATGCAGGAAATTCGACGAACTAACAACCTCATTGGATGGCGTTCAGTTTCCAGATTCCATCACTCTCTTTAATAGTCCGACGCGTAATAGCGAACTAGGTAGCCCACGCTGGGTGTCTGAGAATGATAACAGGTTTGGAGTCTACAATAGCTGTGTACAAATGATCTCCGAGAGAATTAACGTGCCCGGAGGTTTGCAAAATAAATTTAGTTCTCTTCCGAAAACATGCCCGACTCCTGGACGTTGGAATTCGACTCTCGACATGAATAAGGATAGGTCGAACGATTCACAACTTCTGTTCATAGGAGATATGGCATGTGAATTGGCCAACAAATTGAAATCGTTGGTTGGAAACACTGACTCATATGTCAAGGACTCAACCCATTTTGTAAACGAAATCAAGAATTTCAAGGTGTAGAATAAGATAACCTTCTTAGCTTTGGCATTGTGTCACTTTATACTATAATCATGATCAATGAAGCGATGGTTATGATAGAACGAGTAATTGACCCTCAAATAGCTAGATTAGTCAAAATTTGTCTAAGGTCAACATTTTTGAATTTCCAAGGTATCATTTATGAGTGACATGTGGGGTTGCAATGGGGTCTCTGCTATCCCTAGTTGTGGCTAATCTCTACATGGAGCATTTTGAGCATAAGGCCATTTAGTCCTCCCCCTTGAACCTTATACGTGGGTTAGGTACGTCAATGATACAAATGTAAAATGGCCTCGTGGTAGAGAAAAAGCAAATTTGTTGAACATTTGAGTAATAAATCAAAGCATATTCAATTCACCATGGAATTGGAACTAAATAATTCTATTCTTTTCTTGGATGTTCTCATTTTAAGGAAGGAGGATGGTTCCTTGGCTTATAAGGTATACTGCAATAAAATTAATTATAAGCAATATCTTCATGTTGATTCCCACCATCACCGATCCCCCAAAAATGGGTGTCATCAACACTTTGGCTACCAAAGCCCTAAGAATATCTAACAAAGAGCACCTGGACCAGGAAAAACAACACTTAACCAAATGTTTCCAAAATAGGGGTTACAAAGAATGGCATGTTAAGAAGGCATTTCAGATTGAGGAAAGGACTCTTAGAGCCCATGAGCCCAATGATGGAGAGCATAAAGTGGTGCACCCCTATGTTCAAGACACATCAAAGAAGATCACTAGAATCCTTAAAAAGAAGCACATTAGAACCATTTTCAACCCCCTAGTACTATTAGAAGCATCCTCAGATTGGTTAAGGAAACTATGGATCCAAAGCTATAAAAAGGGGTTTATAGCATCCCTTGCTAGTGTGGTCTAAATTACATTGGTGAGACTGGGAGCTCAATACAAGTTCGAATTAAAGAACATAAAACTACAAATTAATCATAATCACAAATAGTCTTCAGCTTTGGCTGAGCACTCTATGAGAATGAAACATCATATATGCCTCAAGCATGCGAAGATTCTTGCTAGAGTTGATCACTTATCCAAAAGACAAATTAGGGAGGCCATGGAAATCATGAACAAGAACAATTGTCTTAATAGGGAGGATGGCCTTAAGCTAAGCAAAGCTTGGCTTCCCATTCTTCAGAATCAAAACTAGTCTAATAGTTCTTTTTCCTAGTCTTTGCATTTGTTTTCTCTCCCCGTCTTTCATATTTTCAGCGTTGGTCTATGGTATTTTTTATTTTCTTCTTTTTTCATGGGTTTCCTTTACTCAGTTTTTCCTTTCTCTTATGGTTTCTTATGGTTTGACTAATTAATTTATTATTTTTTCTTTTCTTTCTTTTATCTTTTTTGGTTTATTATTGATTTTATTCTTTGTATTTATTTTTTCAACCCCTTTCTTTCCATTATTTTGCTTTTTTGGTTACTTAATATTTCTTTTGTTTTATTTTTGGTCTCTCTTCTTTTTATGTTTATTTTCTTTTTTCTTATTTCCTTATAGTGGTTTATATTATTTTTTGGTTTCTTTTTTCCCTCCTTTCTCAATTTTTCTTTTTCTTTTAACCTGACCAACTTTTGGTATTTTAGGTTTTTTGACCTCTAGGGTTTGATTTTTATTATTAATTAGCTGGTGTTTTTCTTGGTGGTTTATGCATCCACATCTCTCTCTGTAGGTGTCAATGGTATACTTTCTAATCCTGATGATGAACTACTTATCGCAGGTTTTGAAACGTCCACAAATTGTTTCTAAACATAGTGAATATGGAATCCTATACAAACAAATTGACACACTATGAAAACATAAAACAAGAAATTAATAAACTGTACTGAGCAATTGTCTATGATGATATTCACCTTTTAAAAAGATTAGATGCGAAATGGAAAAGAAGATTACTTGACTTACTTTTTTGAAACCACAAGGTCTTCACTCCGTGAATCTATGACATAACATGTGTGTTCATGGGATATTAAATAATACCCCTAATTTCACTAGATATTAATAAATTCCTCCAAAAATACTTTTGTTGGACCCCCCTCCCAATACATCTTTTCAATAACTAAAACCCCTATATTTACTAGATACCCCATTTTATACCCGACAATACCTATAAATCCCCCCATACTTCACATCCCTCTCCCCAATACCTACAATGTATTGACCTTATATTTCACAATTCAAAAACCCCATTTATGAATGAACGTGATAAGATATTGATCAACAAGGTGAAGCCCCTGTGTTTGAAACGTTATAGGGACAATGTCGTTGTCCCTCACTTTGTTGTTATTCGACACAACCCGCACAATTGTAGAAATAATAATAGGTTTAAAAAATGGAGCATGTGTCCGAAATAAACCATTCTAGGTTTGATATTGAGAAACTGTCATGCGAGTGTTTTTCAATGCACTTGAAGTTAGCCAGCATCCTGAAAGTAGACAAATCTTTGGGCAATGATTTAGAATAGCTCTTTCTACAAGGTTGAGAAAATTCACCAGGCTGTGACCAAGATACAATGTATAAAATTCGACAAATTAATAGCCTCATTGGATGGCATTTCTAGTTTCCAAATTCGATTACTATCTTTCATAATTCGATGTGTAATAGAAAACTAGGTATCCCACATGAGGTGTCTGAGAATGATAACAGGTTCAGAGTCCAAAAAAATTGTGTATGAATGATCTTTGTGGGAATTAATTGTTGGACATGGTGTTATGTTTTCATTGATGTCAACAAAGTTTAATATGGATTTATCATCCAGAAAAGTACCCTGCTATACCAGCTGCAAGAATCGATAGTAAAGAACGAAGAACAATGTTGATTGTTGGATCAAAATAAGAGCGCGATCGGACGGTAAAGAATGAAGAACAATGTTGATCGTTGGATCAAAATAAGAGCAAAATCGAACGGTAAAGAATGAAGAACAATGTTGATCGTTGGATCAAAATGAAACCACGATCTGATGGTTCAGATCTTTTTCCATGAGTCCGTTGAGCACCCCCCCCCAAAAAAAAGGCTAAGTATCATATTCTATCGGTCATACTCAAATCACTTAAAAATTTCTAAGTATGGTTCATTATGGGGGTAACAGAAGTTGGGTGTGCATTTTGATGACATATGAGAAGAAATATGAGTCCATGAGTCTATGAACCCGAGAAGAATCACTTAAATTTTTTTCTAAGTATAGGTTCATTTTGGAGGTAATGGAAGTTGGGCGTGCATTTTGATGACACTCGAGAAGACATGTGAGTCTGCTTACCTAAGAGGAATCACTTAAAAATTTCTAAGTATAGGTTCATTATGGAGGTAGTGGAAGTTGGGCGTGCATTTTGATGATACCTGGAAAGACATGTGAGTCCGAGAGTCCGCGAACCTGCCACATAAAATAATTCTAAGTAAAAGTCCATGTTTGAAATGAATGAGGACCGTCCACTCAACGGTTGATTAAATCCAAATTGTGGATTTTTCTAAAGTGCCCAGGAAAGCTTGTGGATCGTCCACTCAACACTTGATCATATTCGAACCGTCTACCTAAATTAATGTCAAGATAATCAAGAGTTTGCGAACTATCCACTCAACGTCTAATTAAATCCAAACCATGGATCTTTCTAAAGTGTCTAGATAAGCCAGGGTCGTCCACTGAACACTTGATCATATCTGAACCGTCGATCTAATTAACACCAAGATAAGCCCTATGTGTGGTTTCTCTTGGTCATAGACCAGGGTTATATGGAAAACATGAGGCAGCGAAGGAAATGTTGGATAACACCTGGTTATAGGGTAAGGTCACCTGGTAAAAACAAAAGTTCCTATGGGCTAAACCATAAAAAAAGCGTTGCGCCTTCTTTGTTTAGATTTTGTCCACAACGTTTGGTTCTATAAAAACTGGGCCATGAGATTAGCTGTTAAGAACCAAACATCAATATAGCATAGAAAAACCTCAGGAAAAGTACTCAACGCCTTGAAAAAGAGATAATTTCAGATAATAAGCCTCTTCGAGGGGGCAACCTCCTTT
>ML806527.1:0-23010 GCA_009831015.1 Picea engelmannii | reverse complement strand
TAGGAGGTTTAATGGCCTAAATCCGACATAAATAAAATAACATTACTAATCTAAATTACAACTAATGGCCTAAAGCCGACATAAATAAAATAACATTACTAATCTAGTATGCCCCAATTAAGTGGTAATGAGCCAATATTAGGACTTAACATTAGCACCCATCCATCTTGACGGCATAGGAAATGTACCCGAGAACATTAAAAGGTTCGAAATTTGTGTATTAAAGAACCTAGAATACAATGAAGAAGTATGAGATCAGAATAAAAGGGGTTGATCCATCAAAGATCAAGAGATCTAATTAGACAAGGCAAAGAAGGGCTCAAAACTGTAATTGAATAGGTTTTGTAAAATAATAAAGGATTTTATTTATTTATTAAAACAACATTATTATTAAATAAATGAAGAGGTACAATGATACATTATTAAAAGACACACTGGTTCAAATTTGGAAGACTATATAAACTAGAAAATATGGTGGAAGGAACATGTCTCTGTGGTCTAATTCAGAAGATCAAAACATAGACAGAGTCCAAGGAAGAACTTGAAACATTCACATGAAGTGAGGGTGGAAGGGAGGAGAAAGGGAGGATTGAAGTCCTCTAGTGGTTTAAGCCTGAAACAAGGAGTTGGTGCTTCCTCAAGTTGGTGCTTGAAAACAAGAGGATTGGAGTCCTCTATAGGTTGGAGCCTGATCTACATGGAGTTGGTGCTTGAAGACAAGAGGATTGGAGTCCTCTATAGGTTGGAGCCTGATCTACAGGGAGTTGGTACTAGAAAAATAAGGATTCGTGTCTCCTTGTGTTGGTGCTCAAAAGAAGAGAGATTGACATCTCTTACAAACTATAACTTGTAAATGAAATATAATTTTTACGATTGTTGCTTTTAAAATTTAGAGTTCTGTACATTCTTGTTGATAAATTGTTATAAATTAATAAAGAATTGATTTAATTTGAGAAAAATAAGCAATACTGATTCAATCCCCCCTCTTAGTATTGAACATCATTCCAAGAATTCGTATATGAGCATGATCCTTCACCACAATCTAACCACTTGAAGGAAGATTCTAAGAAATCCAATGGATCAACAAGAAGGAATGTCCTCCAATGGAGCACCATTGTTTAAGGGAAATGATTATGCATTTTGGAGTATAAGGATGATAAGTTATCTGATGGTTCTTGGATGTGATGTTTGGCTATCTATGGTAAATGGTTACACTACACCAACTACTGCACCTTCAAATGTTGCTGCAAAGAAATGCTGCAATGATAATTCAAGGGTCGTTAATGCAATTATGGGTGGATTAACAAATCCCATATTTGTAAAAGTGTTGCATTGTAAATCAACAAAAGAAATTTGGGACAAACTTAAATTCATCTATGAAGGGGATGGAAAAGTTAGGCAAGCAAAAATTTAAACATACAGAGGGTAGTTTGAGAGTCTAAAAATGAAAGAGGAAGAAAATATTGCAGAATATTGTCAAAGAGTGGATGAAATAGTCAATTCAATCAAAGCATTGGGAAAAGAGCTAAATGACAAAATTATTGTCAAAAAGGTGTTGAGATCATTACCAATGAGATATGATGCCAAGGTATCAACCTTGGAAGATCGAGAAGATCTTTCCAATCTTACAATGGATGAACTTCATGGGATTCTTATAACCTATGAGATGAGAACCGGGTAAGAAAAGTCATAAAAATTGGAAACAACTTTCAAAGCATCAAAAGAAACAAAGAACCATAAGCATGTACCAAATGAAGATCACTTAGACATATCAGATGAAGAAGAGGCTAACTTTATAAGGAAACTCAAGAAAGGGTATGGGAAACACAAAGGGAAGTTACCCCTCAAGTGTTTTAACTGTAGAAAAGTTGGACATTTTACCTCCAAATATCCCTACCCAAAGCATGAAGAGAGTGATGATGAAGAAACTCAAAGTCATAAAGAATATAAAAAGAGCAAAACTGGAAACAAGAATAAATTCTACAAGAAAAAGAAAAACTTCTACTCCAAAGAAGACAGTAGTTCATCTAACATGAGTGAAGAGGATGAGACAAAAGTTTTATTTATGGGCATAGAAACTCAAAATAATGTTGATGATGACAATGAAGAAAAAATATGAAGTTGAAGGAGAAGTAGAACTTGGAGGAGAATTTATTAGTGCTCTTGAAAAACTGAGAAAATATAAAAAGAAGAACAAATCATTAAGAGAACAACTATTAGAATATGAAGAACAACAAAAATCAAGAGAAAATAAAGTTTCAATAACCATTAAGAAATCAGAGAAAACCATTACTGACTTGAATATTCAACTCCAAGAAACCAACATAATTAAAGAAGTCATAAGTAAACAACTCAATGAAAAAAAACTAGACTGTGAAAAGCTAGAAGCTGAAATTGTTTTTCTAAAAAGAGAACTTGAAAAAAGAAACAACCAATCAAGATTTGAAAACAGTTCAAGAAATCTTAGATAATATTCTTAATAGTCAAAGTTCATCAAGAAATAAGTCAGGACTAGGTTATGATCAAAATAATTCTAACAAAGGATCTAACTCTACATCTTAGAAAACTGACAAAAATCCAAAAAGTTACATAGCTTCCCTTCACAACTATTTCAAAAAGGAAGAAAGAAAAATAAAGACTGATTCTAATCAATATATGCTCTCCCTTCAAAATAAAATGAATATAGAAGGAACATAACTACAAGAAGAAATCCCTCAAAAAGGTATCAACATCTCTTTCTTGGCTATTGTTACTCTTGCAATAATTTTGGACATAAAGCATTACATTGTATAGCTTATATAATGAAAAATTATAATAATGTTAAAAAATATGGTTATAAGAACACCAAGAATAATAATAATCGAGAGAACATAAGCTATAATTCATTCTTTCCATTGCAAAATTACAATGATGAATTCCTCAAATGAAACAATTATGGTCACAAATCTAATGATTGTAGACTACCAAAACTTCCCATAAAAATGTCCAAAATTCAAGAAGAAAATCATAAGAAGGCATGGAAAGAAAAATAAATGGAAGAAAAAGAAACATAGTGTAAGGTAGCCTTATATGCTAAAGATAAAAGGAGTCAATGGTATGTTGACAGTGGATGTTCAAAACATATGACTGGAGATCAAGACAAAATCCTCAGTTTGGAAAATAAAGAAAAATGAAGTGTTACATTTGGAGATAATGTCTCTGTCAAGATACTTGGAAAGGGCACAATCAGTCTAGGAAATAATAAAGCTAAAGCATAACATGTGTTATTAGTTGAAAATTTGAAGCCCAATCTCCTCAGTGTGAGTCAAACTTGTGATCAAGGACACATACTCATATTTGACTTTCAAAAATGTGAAATTAGAAAAAGAAGACTCAAGAAAACTAGTGGTTGTTGCACCAAGGACACCAAACAATGTTTATAACTTAAACATAGAATAAGAAGAAAAATGTTGCATGAGCCAAATAAACAAAAGTTGTTTATGGAAAAGAAGAATGGGACATATAGGTTTTAACAATTTAATAAAAAACAATAAAAATGAAGCTGTGAAAAATATGCCAAAAATTATTAAACCTTCAAACTATGTTTGTAGACACTGCCAACATGGAAAGGAGACAAGAGTAAGATTCAATGCAAAAGAATGCTCTACATAAAAACCATTGGAACTTGTTCACACTGATCTCTGTGGACCAACAAGAACTAAAAGCATGCAAGGTGATAATTACTTCATTTTATTCATAGATGACCATACAAGGATGACTTGGGTATCCTTTATCAAAGATAAATCATAAGCTTTCAACAAATTCAAGGCTTTCAAAGAACATGTTGAAAATGAGACTAATCTCAAAATCAAGTGCTTAAGATTAAACAATGGAGGGGAGTTTACCTCAGACGAGTTCAATAAGTTTTGTGAAACTCATGGAATTAAAAGACATTTTTCAGCTCCAAGAAATCCTCAACAAAATGGAGTTGCTGAAAGAAAAAATAGAATTGTCCAAGAAGTAGCCAGAACTATGTTAAATGAAGCCAAAATTCTAGATATTTATTGGAGAGAAGCAATATATACAATAGTGTACATACTTCACAGAGCTCAACTTAGAGTTAACCATGATAAGACACCGTATGAGTTGTGGTTTGGTAGACCATCATCAGTCAAACACTTCAGAGTCTTTGGGAGCAAATGTTATATAAAAAGAGATGATAATAATCTAGGAAAAATTGATTCCAGATTAGATGATGGTATATTTCTTGGTTACTCATCCAATAAAAAGGTCTAAATAGATGCTACAATCTAATATTGCACAAAATTGTAGAAAGTGCAAATGTAAAGGTGGATGATCTAACATCAAGAAGAATCAAATATCAAGATAATTCACAAGTTGATGAAAGAAGAAGAGACGATGATAATGAAGAAGAACATGAAGAAATACAAGAAGAAGAATCACAAAGTGAAGAAGAAAACGAAGAGGAAGCATCACCAAGACAAGAATCAAGAGAACCATCAAGAAGAGTACAAAGAGATCATCCTGAAAGTCAAATCATAGGAAACAAAAGTGTTGGAGTTGAAACAAGAAGAAGGCTAACATATGAATCTGAACAAGCAATGCACTCCCTAATAGAACCCAAAACATTTGTAGAAGCTAGCAAAGATGAAGATTGAATTAAATCCATAAATGAAGAGCTTGATCAAATATAGAAGAATCAGACCTGGGAACTTGTCCCAAGACCAAAAGACAAAAATGTGGTAGGGCCCAAGTGGATTTTTAAGAATAAAGTTAATGAAGATGGTCAAATTATAAGAAATAAAGAAAAAATAGTGTGCAAAGGATATGCACAAGTAGAAGGGATTTAATTTGAGGAAACATTCCCCCCTATGGCAAGATTATAATCTATCATAATGTTTTTGGCATTTGCATGTTTTAAAATTTTCAAAATATATCAAATGGATGTCAAATCAACATTCTTAAATGAAAATCTAGAGGAAAAAGTTTATATAGAACAACCTGAAGGATTTATATTATCAGATAATAAAGACTATGTACGCAAATTAAAGAAATCAATATATGGTCTCAAACAAGCCATGAGTGCATGGTTTTCAAGACTTGATAATCATCTACAACAACAAGGATACATAAGGGGAGCTACTGGCAACAATCTTTACATTAAAATTGAAAATCAGAATATGATTATTGTTGTAGTATATGTGGATGATATCATCTTTGGAAGTAATCTAAATCTTCCAAGAAAACAATTTGCTACATAAATGAAAACATAATTCGAGATGTCAATGCTTAGTGAACTGACATTCTTCTTAGGGTTACAAGTTTCACAATCAAACAAAGGCATATTCATATCTCAAACCAAATATATTAAAGAAATGTTGAAGAAATTTCAAATGGAAGATTGCAAATCTACGAGCACTCCTATGATTATAGGATGCAAGCTAAGCAAAGATGATGAATCACTAAATGTAGACCAAACCATGTATAGATCAATGATTGGTAGCCTATTATATGCTACAACAATAAGATCAAAAATCATGCAAGTTATAGGATTAGTGGCCAGATTTCAATCTGCACCTAACGAGACTCACATGAAGGCAATTAAAAGGATTTTTAGATATCTCAAAGGCACCTTGGATTTTGGATTATGGTATCCAAAAACAAAAAACTTCACATTAACTACATATACTGATGCAGACTGGGATGGAAGTGTGGATGACAGAAAGAGCACTAGTGGAGGTGCATTTTTCCTAGGAAAATTCCTTGTGTCATGGCTGAGTAAAAAACAACCCTCCATATCACTATCTATAGTAGAAGTTGAATATATTGTTGTTGCCTCTTGTTGAACTCAAGTAATTTGGATGAAACAAACTCTAGAAGACTTACAAGTAAAATATGATCACTAAAATGAGAAAGCATGTGCGCTGCTCTGAAGCCCGCCTAGGGTTCCATATCTAACGTGTTTCAGCTGCAACGATGGCGGCATCGGGAGGAGGGGAGCCACCCCCTCCTTCTGCCGAAGCCTCCTTCCGCAAGCTCCTGGCCGCCCAAGGTAAGAAACTTCCCCCGGAAGATCTGCCTAGCTTCGTTAAGAAGCTTGACTTGATCCCTAAGATTGAATTACCTCCGGATCACCCTATGTGGGTAGCAATTTCTTTGTCTGACCGTGGACTGGTAGGCCAATTCATGGGCTTATGGCTGTCAACCAGATCTATAGATAATTGGATCCAAAGGAACTGGCGTTCGTTGATCTAGAACATCATCACTTGCTATGCGGTGGGAAGAGGATTCTTCATCTTTGAATTCATCTCACAAGAAGATAGAGACCTAATCTTCAGGAATGGCCCGTATTTTATGGGAACACAAGGGTTGTACCTAAACCGATGGACGCCAAGCTTTGACCCTACACTGAAATTTCCCAAGGACGTCCTAGTCTGGGTCAGGCTACCCAATCTCCTGCTCCATTGTTGGAATTCTAACTCACTCCAAGCAATAGGGAATGGACTCGGGCAGTATATTGACATGGCATACCCCAAAGACCAATACTCATGGGCGCACATTTGCGTGGAAGTGGATCTAGAGGTTGGCCTTCCTGAAGCAATCAAGTTAAAGGTTGGATATTGGCAGCATTACCAGAATCTCGACTACGAACATCTACCTTTCAAGTGAAGGGGATGCCATGAATACAATCACTTCCAACGAAACTGCCCAAAAAACTCTAGCAAAGAGAAGGAAAATAAAGAAGGCTAGCAACAACCCAGAAAAGGGAAAACATCAGCCAAGACAAAATGATCTCAGAATGAAAAGACAACCACAACACAGAATAAGGAGTAGGGAAACCAGACATAAGCTCCCACAACAAGGAACAGTTTCAGAGGGTTAGATCAAGAGAAACCAAAGAAAACGACTGGCGAGGAACCAGAGGAAGCCCATCCATTTGATTTAGAAACGCAATAAAAGACACCCCCAGGATCCCGATATCAGCCAGTGCCCGAAAGGGAAGAGGGGCAGGGAAAGGCCACCGCAAAGAAGGAAGGAAGTCTAGACGTGGAACCAAGAGAGGTTTCCTCATATAGCGACTCTATCGGCGCTAGTGAACCCATTGTCACACCCAAAAAAGAAGGCAGAGGAAGGAAATCCAAGAAAGAAGAAAGGGAAAAGGAAACCTACAAAGACATCCTTAGTGGATCACAACCAACAATGAGACAACTGATTAATGTAAGAATGACAAGAAAGTAGTCCAGGGCTTACCAAGGAGCCCATAGCCCCCCATGTAAATAATGAAACTAACCTCCTGAAATTGTAGGGGTTTCGACAGTAGAATAAAGGAAGAAGCCCTCAAGGACATAATTAGACTGTCAAAGACCGAGATCCTTCTAATCCAGGAGACCAAGATGGAGGAACCATATTTTCTCCAAGCAACAAAATCCCTCTGGGAAAAAATCCAAGGAATAACAGTAAGCACAAGAGGTCTTGGAACCCTCTGGGACACCACAAAGTATGACCTAATAAAATCTGAAACATGCATGCATTGGATTTTCACTAGTCTACTACACAAAGAAACATGTCGACTGGTAAGGCTCTTCAACCTCTATGTCCCGATTTTATTAGATGAAAAAAGAAACTGTTGGGATTCGATTAAAGTTTTTGTACTCTCAAATGACCTAGAAAACATCATTATTGGGGGGGATCTCAATGTAACCCTCACTGGAACTGATAAAAAAGGTGGGTCCATTGTGAGAGACCCTGCAAGGGGATGGGTAGAAGATATCATGTTAGATTGGGAGCTGGAGGATGCCAAACCAATCAGGGGAAATACACTTGGTCAAACAAGAGAGTAGGTATGGGGCATATTACTACCAGGCTAGACAGGTTTTTAGTCCAAAGCTCCTTTATGCTCTTGGGCCTAAGTCTCTCAACTTTTATCCTACCACACGGTGTGTCAGATCATAAACCAATCTTGTTAGAGATTTCGCAGGACAAAAATTTAGGGCCTATCCCCTTCAGATTTAGCCTCGCCTGGCTCCAAAATGAAGGCTTCCAGAACTTGGTAGCCAAAATATGGAATGAGAAGGTTAGAGGATCCCCATTTTTTGTTTGGGAAGAAAAACTTAGGAGGCTCAAGGTAATGCTCAAAGCCTGGGCTAAAACCCAAAAGAATCCAATTAGTAAACGACAAGAATCCCAAAAACAGTTAGAAAATCACCAGCTAGAAATGGAAAATCAGGAGACAAATCAAGAAACTCTGCACAAAGAGGACCACCTCCAAATAACATGGCATCAAGCCTGCAGGGAGGAGGAAAGGTATTGGCAACAAAAATCCAGAAGCCTCTGGCTGGAAGTAGGAGACAAGAACACTAGTTACTTCCATAAGCAAGCTGAAGTAAGGAAGCAGTTCAAGATAGTCAATGAAATTCATGTTCATTACCAAATTATATCATATTTTGAAGGCATAAAAGCAGCTGCGACAGAAGCCTTCGAAAATCTCTACACAGAGACTCAAACGCCCCTAATAGACTCCAATGCCTATCCTCTCTCCCTTGTACCGTCCGTTATCCAAGAAGACGCCAACAAAAAATTTGTAAAGGAAGTAAACCAACAAGAAATAAAAGAGGCCCTCGACCAGATGAACTTGGACAAGGCGCCAGGATCAGATGGCTTCACAACCATATTTTATCAAAACTGTTGGGATATAATAAAAACAAATTTAATAAAATTGATCCAGAAATATCAGAATTGCAGTAAGATAGGAGGAGGAACAAACTCATCCTTCCTAGCTCTTATTTCTAAAGAAAAAGGAGCAGTAAGTTTCAAAAGATACCGGCCAATCTCTCTCTGCAACACAAGCTACAAGATCCTCAAAAAAATAATAGCCAACAGAATTAAAAAAATCCTCCTTGCAATCATCTCGGAGAACCAAGGCAGATTCATCAAAGGATGACATATAGTAGATAACATCGTCCTAGTTTAGGAAGTTCTACATTCAAGCATTCGAAGAAAAGACAAAGGTATGATCATAAAGCTCGATCTCGCAAATGCATTTGATAGAGTCAGGCATAAATTCTTGTTCAATGTCATGGAAAACTTTGGCTTTGCTCTAGCCTTTATAAATTGGATAAAAGCTTGTATTGCAACCCCCTGGATCTCCCCCCTAGTAAATGGTCGAACAACTAAGTTCTTTCAAGCCTCTAGGGGCCTCCTGCAAGGTTTCCCCCTCTCCCCACTTCTCTATGCAATTCAAGCCTCTGTGCTTAGCTTCCAGCTGGACCACGACTAGATTCATAATAATCTTCGGGGCTTGAGAATATCCCCAGGGGTAAAAGGCATCAATCACGCCCAATTTGTGGATGATACTTTACTGTTGGGAGGAGCAAGTGTTCAGACAACAAGGAAGTTTAAAGTGGAGCTAGACATTTACAATGAGATCTCAGGAAGCAAAATAAGCTTTCCTAAAAGTACTATATATAGATGGAACATATCGCCAAGGGCAATGATGGAGATATCAAGAGTCATAGGAATGGAAGGCTACACCAATTGGGACGATTTTAAATACTCGGGAATACCAATATTCAGGACCAAGCCAAAGGCATCTCAATGGCTACCATTGATAGGAAAGTTAAAAGAAAGAATTAACTCTTGGGGAGCAAACTGGCTCAACCTCGTAGGTAAAGTTGTCCTCATTTAAGCGGTTTTAGCAAGCATCCCGGTCTACCAAAGTTCTTTTTTACTAGCCCCATCCACCATGATTTAGAAAATTGAGGTGCTTGTTAGAAGGTTTCTATGGGAAGGAGGGAAGCAAAAAGGGAGGAAATTGCACCTAATAAACTGGGAGAAAGTAACCAGGCCATTTTCAGAAGGAGGCCTCCAATTAAAAGACATCCACTCCCAAAACTTAGCTCTAGGAGCCAAGCTGCTTTGGAGCCTTGTTTCGGGGAAGTCCTCTTGGAGAAAAAAACTGATTTGGAAGAAGTACTTCCGAGGCCCTAGAACCAAATGCCTAGATCGACTAGTAACTGTGGAGAAAGGCTCACTTATATTTAATTTGTGTCTAAAATCTTTGCAACTCGTCAGGCCTCACCTCACCTGGATACCAGGGAATGGAAAGAAAATTAATGTTTGGGAAGACTCAATTCTGGGAGACCCGCCTTTAATTTCGAGGGAAGGACTAGATCGGCTCAAAGCTTGGATGATAACTCGGGACCTAATCACCCTTTAGGACATCTCGATCTGGAGTGAAGATGTTGAAAAAACTTAGCTCCGGTGGGAAGCCAATAATAGACCTCAAGAGCTCGACGGGGAATGGAACACCTTGACAGACTATTTACAAGGGAAATCCCTTATAAAAGCAAGGAAAAAAGACAAGAGAGGATGGAGATCACTCTCTGGAGCCTACACAACAACAACAGGTTATAAAAACCTTACAACTGTTCCTCATGTCCCACCAGACCCAACAATCTGGAGAGCCATTTGGACTTCAAAGTACATCCCAAAGATAGATATGTTTGTATAGACCTTGGCCCGTAGGAGCATTCTAATTGGTGATAATATGAGAAGGAGAGGATGGGAAGGCCCATCCAGATGTCCACTTTGCTCGCAAGAGGAGGAAACTTCAGACCATCTGCTCTTGCAGTGCGCATACGCCAAGGAGGTCTGGCATTTGGCCCTTGGGCTGAAGCTAGGAAAAATCATCCTACCTCAAGAGATCTTCACCCGCTCCGAAACTGTAGTTTCCTATGTCCCTTTCAGATCATGAAAAAGGCCCACCTTTCCACTATCTAGAGAACACTTCCAAAATTCATCCTTTGGAAGATTTGGCTAGAGCAGAATAACAGGCTTTTCAGGGAGACCAAAAGTAGTCCAACACAAGTAGCAACAAAGATAAAGGCCTACTTTGGCGAAAGTGCCCCTTACTATTGCAAAGTAAAGAACTCGATATTCCTTGAGTCGAAAGAGGAGCAATGGATTAAAATCTTCAATATCATGGATCGCTCACAACAAATAGGCAACGAGTTAAATTAGGAAACATGGGAAATTCAGAAGGAGGAGGATGATTTCGAGGAATGGAAAAGATAGAGAAGCAAGCACATTTTGTTCTTTGATGGGGCCTCCAAAGGAAACCCTGGGGTGGTAGACAGAGGAGGTATCCTAGTAAACCCCAATGGACAACTAGAATTATCCTATGCCTGAGGTTTAGGAGCAGAAACAAACAATAGAGTAGAAGCACTGGCGCTTTGGCAAGGGCTGAATCAGGCTATTAATAAAAACGTCCAAGACCTAGTGATTATAGGGGATTCTAGAGTCATAATTCAAGCTCCGATCCTCTGTAACATGGTCAAGCAAGCAAAACTCCATCACATACTGGAGAAAGTCCATATACAGCTGGGAAGCCTGAGAACATACCAATTGTTCCATGTTCTCAGGAGGCTGAATGCACTAGCAGATGCAGAAGCCAACAAAGGCGTCCTCTCAAGTATTGGAACACTCCTAGTCAATGGAATCACATCAATCGTGGAAATTCTGTAAGACCTAGGTTGGCAGGCTACGATCACGAGGAGCCAGAAAAGATAATGAGAATGCAAGGACATGCACTGGAAAAGAGGGAAAACAAAGGACACGCCAAAGGTTCGAACAACTCACAAGGCCTAGAACAAGATAGACAGTGATAAGACTGGCGTCAGGTATGAGGGGAATGTCAATCATTCGGTTGCTGAAAACTCATAAAAAGACAAGGACCCAACACGACCCATACTCTGTGCCAGATCGCTCAGATTGTCTAGATGCAATGGATCGTTCATATGAAAGGGAGTCTGAATATGGAAGAAATCGGGATAAAAGAACAGGTCGGGAAGAGCCATTCCATCCCCTGAGCAACTTGATAAAAGGAAGTCTCCCACCCAGAGGCAAAGAAACATCAAGGAAAGGAAACCACCCACATAGAAGAAGGAAAACAGGAGAAGAAGCAGAAGAAATGGCATCTAGCTCAGGGAGTAAGCCGTCAACGAAGGATAGGATGAAGGCGATCGAAGAGGAACTGAAAAGGCTCAAACACTATCTGCACAACCAAGACGATTTCCTTCAGAACCTGGATGTTGAGGCAAGACGACAACTAGAAATGCTAGAAGTTGATATCACATCGACCAAAATCGGGTTTTCAGAGGAGCTGGATCAGATTCTCCATGAATACAAAGACCCAAAGAAGGAGTTTGAAGAACGAGTCAGCAAGTTGGAAACCCAAATGGAAAAGTTGAACAAGGACTGGCAACTGGAGTGATGTTTGCCCAAGAAGGAAAGCCCAAGGAATTTTGGCTAGTAAATCTTAGGCCAAGCAAGTACTCTTCAAATAACACTATGACGAAGGCATTTTGTATAGAATCCTCCACATATAACGAAGCTAAAGATTAGGAAGTAATTCTAGCTCTAAGAACTATAATCAGGAAGGCCGATAGAGCCTCCTGACCTTGTAACAATTCAGTTGAACTTGTATCAACTCAGATGTAACAGTTCCAGTGGCTCCACCACTGCTCTTCTATAAGAAAGCTCCATTAACCGTTTTTGTCAAAAAAAAAAAAAAATATGATCATCCAATTATTTTTAATTGTGACAATACTAGTGCCATAAACCTTTCTAAAAATCATGTCATGCACTCAAAAACCAAGCATATCCCAATTTCATTTCTTAAGAGAACAAGTTTCTCAAGAAGTTGTTAAAGTGGAATATGTGGATACTAAAGAATAGATTGCAGATATATTCACAAAACCTTTACCCAAGCGTACTTTTGAATACCTTAGACAAAAATTGGGGGTAATCTCCATATCTAATTAAAATTACATAAGCTTCATAAAAAAAAAAGGAGTACATGGACAGGGGGAGTATAATCTCAGGGGGGAGCAGAGAAATGTACCTTCTGTCATTGTTGTCAAAGGGGGAGAATAAACAATACAATTCAATTAAAATAAAGAGTTTTTACTTTGTTTCCATCAATGCCAAAGGGGGATAATGTTGGACATGGTGTTATGTTATCATTGATGTAAAGAATGGTTAATATGGATTTATCATCCAGAAAAGTACCCTGCTATACCAGTTGCGGGAATCGATATTAAAGAACGAAAAACAATGTTGATCGTTGGATCAAAATAAGAGCATGATCGGACGGTAAAGAACAAAGAACAATGTTGATTGTTGGATCAAAATAAGAGAACGATCGGACGATAAAGAACAAATAACAATGTTGATCGTTGGATCAAAATGAAACCACGGTTCGACAACTTGGATCTTTTTCCTGAATCCGTTGAGCACCCCCCAAAAATGGATAAGTATCATATTCTATTAGTCAGACTCATATCACTTAAAAATTTCTAAGTATGGTTCATTATGGAGGTAACAAAAGTTGGGCGTTCATTTTGACGACATCCGAGAAGAAATATAAGTCTGCGAGTCTATGAACCCGAGAAGAATCACTTAATTGTTTTTTAAGTATATGTTCATTTTGGAGGTAGCGAAAGTTGGGAGTGCATTTTGATGACACTCGAGAAGACATGTGAGTCTGCGAGTCCATAAGTCCATGAACCTGAGAGGAATCACTTAAAAAATTCTAAGTATAGGTTCATTATGAAGGTAGCGGAAGTTGGGCATGCATTTTGATGACATCCGAAAAGACATGTCAGTTCGCGAGTCCGTGAACCTACCACATAAAATAATTCTAAGTAAAAGTCCATGTTTGAAATGAATGAGGACCGTCCACTCAACGGTTTATTAAATCCAAACCATGGATCTGTCTAAAGTTCCCAGGAAAGCTTATGGATTGTCCACTCAACAATTGATCATATCCAAACTATCGATCTAAATTAATGCCAAGATAATCCCGAGTCCATGAGTTTGTTTACTATCCACTCAACGTTTGATTAAATCCAAATTGTGGATCTTTCTAGAGCGCCTAGATAAGCCAGGGTCATTCACTCAAAACTTGATCATATCCAAATTGTCGATCTAATTAATGCCAAGATAAGACCTGTGCGTGGTTTCTCTCAGTCACAGACCATGGTTATATGTAAAACATGAGGCATCGAAGGAAATGATGGATAACACCTCGTTATAGGGTAAGGTCACCTGGTAAAAATAAAAGTGCATGCGTGTTAAACCATAAAACAAGCCTTGCGCCTTCTTTGTTTAGATGTTGGTCACAATGTTTGGTTCTATGAAAAAGGGGCCACGAGATTATCCCTCATCCATCTCGACAACACATGAAATGTACTATAGAACATTAAAAGGTTTGAAATTTGTCTATTAAAGAACCTAGAATACAACAAAGAAGTATGAGATCATAATAAAAGGGATCGATACATCAAAGATCAAGAGATCTAATTAGACAAGGCAAAGAAGGGTTCAAAACTGTAATTGAATAGGTTTTGTAAAATAATAAAGGAATAAAGTTGTTATGCAAAAACATTATTATTAAATAAATGAAGAGCTGCAATGATACATAATTAAAAGTCACACTGGTTCAAATTTGGAAGACTATATAAACCAGAAAATAAGGTGGAAGGAATATGTCTCTGTTGTATAATTCAGAAGATCAAAACACAGACAAAGTCCAAGGAAGAACTTGAAACATTCACATGAAGTGAGGGTGGAAGGGAGGAGCAAGGGAGGATTGAAGTCCTCTACAAGTTGAAGCCTGAAACAAGGAGTTGGTGCTTCCTTAAATTAGTGCTTGAAAACAAGAGGATTGGAGTCCTCTACATGTTGGATCCTGGTCTATAGGGAGTTAGTGCTTCCTCAAGTTGGTGCCTAAAAAACAGGGGATCGGTGTCTCCTTGAGTTGGTGCTCAAAAGAAGAGAGATTGGTGTCTCTTACAAACTGTAACTTGTAAATGAAATATAATTTTTATGATTGTTACTTTTTCTATTCAGAGTTCTGTACATTCTTGTTGATAAATTGTTATAAATTAATAAAGAATTGATTTAATTTAAGAAAAAGAAGCAATATTGATTCACCCCCCCTCTTAGTATTGAACAACATTCCAACATTAACGTGCTCAAAGGTTTGTAGAATAAATTTAGTTATCTTTTGAAAGCATGCCCAACTCTTAGAAGATATAATTCGACTCTTGATTTGAACAATGATAGGTCAGACAATTCACATCTTTTGTTCAAAGGAGATATGGCATGTGACTTTGCCCATTTCATTGATTTCCCAAGTCCGTTGCATAAACAGGTACCAAACAATTTTTTTATTCATTCAACCTTTTTTTGCTTTTGCTTTTCATTTGTTAAGTCCTTTTCTTAGGTATGCATTCATTGCATAGGACTTGGGGTGATGATCTCTTATAAAGGGTGTAGAGATCATGCTTGTCATTCTTTATTGGTTTTTTGACTTTGATTTTATTTATTTTTTATTTTCTTTTCATTTTGAATGATAACATTTGCTCTTTCTATATCATTTTTTTTATATCAAGCTGCATCGACCTCAAGCATTCTAGCTTCTTCTTCTCAAGGGATTATGAGGCATGAACCTTTATGAGTGTCATATGACAACCAACCCAAAATATAGGATGATAGAGAGGGGATATATGGAGTGTGTTAAGTATGGAATAGGATATGAACACGTTACCCTATCAAGGACCCCCAGTAGTACAACTTTTCCTAGTAGCGACAACACTTGACTAGGAGATGATGATGACCACCAAGGTGAAATAAGGGAAGATGTATAAATTCAAAGCATCATGATCTATAATCCAATTCAACCCATGATCACTATTTTCATGCCCAAAACATTGAACATTATCACTCAATGTGAAGTATCAGAACAAGGTACCTCATGTGTCTTGTGCACCATATCACCTAAAGTGAGTGAGTTGAGCATACAATGGAAGGAATTTGTGGGAAACTATCTGTGGAGAGTCTAAAATGTCATCATCGAAATCACTATTTGTAATGTGGATTGTGAAGAAAAAATCTCCTCTAGTTACCCCTAGGTGTGAGGGGGTAACATGCCATATGCCCATAAATTTTCCAATTATAGCATGTTATTTCATATACTAAATGTAATTGCCAATGTTAGAAGAAGTAACTCCATACCTTGGATTCTTTGTTGTTTTGGGTAAATATTCATTCTACCTCTTGTTTCTACGATGCTTGTCTATTTCCTCTCATTTTGTTGACTCCTTTTCCCCAATGGGGTCCTTCCCTACTCGTCTTGCCCATTTCTACAAAAAAATGATTTGTTAGAATATGACCCTAATTTAACATCTTTGAATGATTTGTTGTAGATCTGTCATATTGCAGAAAACGAAGTCACGTCATCTCATACTAATCTGAATCCTAGATATAAATCTCAGTCTATCAATCCCTAAACACTTTGTTGCCTATCATCGCTCCTCCAATGTGCTTCTCCGTGCACTTGAATAAACAAATCCATGTAATGTGTGCAATATGAGAGTAGGCTATGGTCTGGTTTCAAGAGGTGATCTGAGGTTGTGATCTGGTCTAAAAAAGTGATGCAAATCCACATATATGGACCTAGATCTTATTCCAACCAATCATGAAGAGGGTGAGTGCACTCTGCACACACAAAAGCAAATCATTGTGCAATCAATTTGTGGAATAATCTACTATGAGAGTGTCCAAGAAAATTATGCAAATAGAACTACTTACATATTGTTTTGGGCCAAATGCTCCAAACTTCTACCACTATTGTTAGTTCAAACACAAATATAATTATGCATAAATAATATTTAATAAAGTAATAAAATAGAATATGATACAACCCTTTATATATACATACATTTATCATGGGATGTGTCCATTCATGAAGAAGTTGATTAGTGAACATATTACCTATGCTTATTTTACTTTAAGTACTAGACTATAGTAAAAGGTGTATTACATACAATTTTAAATATAAAGTTATTAATTATTAACAATCTAACAAAGTTGCGATGACCAAGATACTATAAAGATGACTAATATTAATTTGTTTGTTGTTTCCATAAGAAAACATGCAATCTTTCTTTCAATAATAACTTTCAAATATATTTTAATAACTAATCATATTTATTTTAGAATATTTAACAAAGTTATAGTATAAATAATTTTCCCCCAGATGGGGTGACACCATAAGTCATCTTGAACATATGGGACCGGGCTGGTATGCCACCTGTCCAAGCCTTCCCCCCAGTGTTAAAGAGCCTCATTCATCCCGCGAGGCCGTAACAGTTGCTTCCAGTTCGACCATCAGCCTGGCACATGAGGAATTTAAGGTTCAGGTGGCCAAAGGTACTGTCATGATGGAATCCTCCATTCCTTGGAACCAGGCATTCAAATTTGCACGTATGGACTCATCCTTCGCCAAGTTTTTGTGGTCGGGCTTCTTTTTGGCAACGATATTCTCTTCCGACTGCTGCAAAATCTTTGTTTATGTCTTTTTATGCCACCCTCTAGCCTCTCTCCTATCTGGTTTAGTCTAGGTCCATTGCCTCCCTCCTATTTCATTCCTTTCTTTCTACTTTTGGGAATGCCCCATGAAAGAGAAAGATCTTGACACAATGCTCTTACTAGAGCCAACATGTCTAGGGGTAGGGGCTCCTCCTTGTCTTTGGGCTAGGCTCAAGTTCCTCCTCAACGACATTTGAGTTCTCCATGGGGTTTCTTCGTCGTCGAAGAACCATAATTCATGGCTCCACTAACCCCTGTTTCTCCTCACACTTTGCCTCCTATGATTATGTCTCCGACACATGACCCCCAACCGTCACCCTCCATCCCACATAGTAGTAGCCATTCACCTCTCATTTTTCCTTCCTCTGATCGACCTAGTTCACCCCATGAACCATTCTCAAGATCCCCTCCTACATAAGACTTGCTTAATCTCATCTTCGACATGAGACGAGCCATGGGTGATATAAAATTTAGTCTGGAGCAAATGCATCAAAGGATCTCCTGGATGGTCTCTCACCACATCCACTTCAATGGTGCACCTCAGGTTCTGATCGTTAGTGCACATGATGCGATTCTGCTAGGGATTCTAATTCCCCTGCCTCCGACAACGACTTTTGGCAACATTCATGATCATGTTCCTCAAAATGATCAATAGGAAATTTTTTCTGGTCATCAGTTTTGTGCATCATTGCACTATGTATATCAATGCTAGTACAATATTTTGGTTTCTCAATGTGCATAACACAAACAATTTTTACTTTCTTAGTCCATAACACTTGCTATTTTTGTTATAAAGGTCAGATAGTAAACTCCACCAGCGACAAGTTGGTTTCCAATTTTGGCAACCTGGTCTACTGGTTTATGTAGACATGTATTTTTTCAGACATCTAAGGTAATAGAAATCGCTTAGTTATATATATATATATATATAATTTTATGTTTAGAATATGATTAATAATTATAATTAATTAATAATCTATTTTTAAGGTCTCGACTAAGTCAGACATCAAATTGGTGTATGATACCCCCTTGTTTGTGGGATAAGGGGTTCCCTTCGTGTAGGGATTTGACTACTAAAGTCTAGGAAGGTATACATACCATGTTGTGTATGTGTTATATTCTTTGCACGACTAGCTCTAGTATCTGCTACGGTGCACTAGGCACTCAGGGGGGCGATATCCCTCCTGCGAGGGGGTTCATGGGTAGATCCCCCTAGAATTTTATTTGCCTCAAGAAACATGTCACTTTTTTGCCTCAATTTTCGTGTCACCTAGATTTTCATGTCCATTGTTGGGCACTTTTTCGACACATGGTTTTTTCTGATGGTTTTCTATTTCCGGTTAAGAAATTAGGGTTGTTGACTAATCCAGGTCATTGGGTTAGGGTTTTGGATGCCACTGGATCCTATATGTATATTGTACTGTAAACAATGTATCACTATGAATGAACATATAATATGTTGGTTTTCCCGGTTTGGGTTTCAAGGGAAAAAATCTCTGTGTAATGTGTGTATTTTCCATTGTATCTTTTTTGTTCTTTTATTGAAAATATGTTTGCAGTAAAATATTGTACAAGGTTAAAATATACATGTGGTATCAGAGCTTTGTTGGCTTCAGGGGGATGCCTTTGTGGTCAAGGATTTGGCTCGGGACTATGATAAGCCTTGTTATAGTGGGAGATATGTGGTATTGATTTTTTCAGGTGAAAAGAAATGACGAGCAGTTTGAAAATGGAGATCGAGAAGTTTAACAGGAAAAGTTTTGAGCTATGGAAGCTCAAGATGGAAGATTTGTTGGTCGATAGAGATCAGTGGATCACGATGGATCCAGGTACTGCACCTAAAGGAACTTCCATAGATGACTGGGAAAAGTTGGATCGAAAGGTGAAGAGCACAATCTGATTGTGTCTCTCAAATTCAGTATTACTGAATGTGTCAGAGGAAGCTACATCCAAGTATTTATGGGATAAGTTAGGGAAGTTGTATCAGTCTAAGTCCTTAGTAAATAAACTATTCTTGAGAAATAAGTTGTATAACCTGAGGATGTGAGATGGAGACTCAGTGGCAGAGCATTTGAACACCTTCAATATTGTGGTAAGTCAATTAGTATCTATTGAGATTAAAATTTCAGATGAATATGTGTATCAATTTACTGTGCTCTTTACCAGACTCGTGGGATAGTCTGGTTGTGGAAATAGGTAGTAATACAACTGCCTTGAAGTTTGATGAAGTGGTCTCATCCTCATTATGAGAGGATATGATACATAAGAACATGGAAGGACAAAGCACAGATGCATTATTTGCAAGAGGACGCTCCCATGAAAGAAATAGATCTAAGTCCTCAAGTGGGAGATCTAAGTCTAAGGGAAGATCTAAGTTTCCTGGAAAGTTTGTAAAGGTATGTTGGAGATGTGGAATCACTACAAGAAGCAATGTAGATCCAAAGTTGAGAAAAATAAGGGATATGAAGAATCTCCTTTTACAGAAGAAAAGACCTCCAAGGAAGAAGGAGGGGATGTGTACTTGGCTTCTTCAAGCACACATGTAGATCATGAGGCATAGTTGGTTGACTCAGGTGCATCCTTTCATATGAATCCCCATAGGTAGTGGTTCTGTGAATATGAAATGTATGATGGAGGTAATTTTTTCCTAGGTGATGACTCGACAACTAGAATCATAGGTAGAGGAAAAGTCAAGTTGAGGCTCATAAATGGAAGGACTAGAACACCACCTGGTGTTCTTCACATCCCATGATTGGCCATAAATTTTATTTCTGTAAGCAAAATGGATGATGTAGGGGTAAAAAATATTTGAAAAGGAAACCTGCAGGATGGTTCAAGGAGCAATGGTGATGCTGAAGGGAGTTCAGTTTGGAACTCTATATAAGCTACAAGGAAGCACTATTAGTGATGGGTGTAATAGTTCCATTGGTCATGATATTGGAGTTGAAGAAGAAAGAACTCCTACAGTCTTTGGAGAAAAGGTTATGTTGTGGCATCAAAGACTAGGGCATATCGGAGAGAAGGGTCTTCGACTACTACACGGTAAATGTATGGGTGAAGGTATGTCTAATTTCTCTCTGGATTTTGATTTCTGTGAACATTGTGTATATGGGAAGCAGAATCAAGTAAGATTCTCCTCTGGTGCAATGAGGGCAAAAGAAATTTTACAACTAGTTCACAGTGATGTGTTTGGACCTGTGTCAGTTCCATCATTGGGAAAATTTGTGTACTATGTCTCATTTATAGATGTCTTCTCGAGGAATACTTGGATATATTTCCTCTGGAAGAAATCTGAAGTCTTTTACAGGTTTAAAGATTTTAAGGCTCTTGTTGAGAATCATACAGAGAAAAGAATTAAGGTGTTGAGGACATATAATGGCGGAGAGTTCTACAGAAATGAATTTGAAGAATTATGTAAGAAGTGCAGTATAGAAAGGAAGAAGACTACTCCATATAAACCTCAACATAATGGAGTTTCAGAAAGGATGAACATGACATTGATGGAAAAAACAAGGTGCATGCTCAATGGTTCTGCATTAGGGAAATAATTCTGAGCAGAGGTAGTGGGTATTGCATGTTACTTGGTCAAAAAATAACCCTCATCAGCACTGGATGACAAGACTCCACAAGAGGTATGGACTGGTAAGAAACCTTCTCACACACATCTCAAGGTATTTGGCTATGAGTACTATGTTCATTTTCCAAAGGAAAACATGAGTAAGCTAGATAACAAGGTTGAAAAGTGTATATTTATTGGGTACAAATATGGTCTCAAAGGTTATAAGCTTTGGAACCCAGAAACTAAGAAGGTTGTGTATAGCCGAGATGTGGTATTTAGAGAAACGAAGGATGTTGTTAAACAAGAAGTCCTACCAAGTAAGGAAGAACCAGAGAAAATAGAGTTTGATTTAAAGGATGATGAATCAGACTCTACAAAAGAACAAGAATAAGAAGAAGAAGATCCTCATACTCCAGTATTGAGGAGACTAGTTCGAGAAAGAAGGCTACCAGAACGGTATACTCCATCTAATTTCCATTCAAATTTTTCTTTGTCTATTACTGATGATGATCCTAGAACTGTCAGGGAGGCAGTGGATTCAGAGGATGGAAAGCTCTGGAAAAAGGCCATGGATGAAGAAATGGCATCCTTGGATAAGAATGAGGCTTGGGATCTAGTGGAGTTTCCGATTGGAAGAAATCCCATTGACAAAAAATGAGTATTTAAAAATAAGTTGAATGCAGAAGGTAAAGTGGAGAAATACAAAGCTCAGTTAGTAGCAAAGGGTTATTCCTAGGTTGAGGGAATTGATTTCGGTGAGAATTTTTCTCCTGTTGATAAGTTAACTTCTATAAGATTTATGTTATCTGTTGTTGCTACATTTGATTTTGAAGTAGAACAGATGAATGTGAAGACATCATTCCTACATGGGGATCTGGAAGAAGAAATCTATATGAAGCAGCCATAAGGCTTTGGTGTGAAGGGAAATAAGGAGTTGGTATGCAACCTGAAAAAGTCCCTGTATGGTTTAAAACAACCACCAAGGATGTGGTATAAAAAATTTGATACTTATATGCTAGGACTTGGCTTCACAAGAAGGAAAGAGGATCACTATGTGTATTTTAAATTAATTGGTGATCATTTGATTTATTTGGTCTCGAATGTGGATGACATGTTGATAGGAAACAACAAGGAGATTATATAGGATGTGAAAACTCAATTGTCCTCTAAATTTGACATGAAGGATCTCGGTGCTTCAAATTTCATTTTGGGCATGGAAATTAAAAGAGATCGGAAAAAGAGTAAACTCTGGTTAAATCAGAGAAAATATGTTGAGACAATATTGCAGAGGTTTAATATGTAGTAATGTAAACCGGTCAAGGTCCCTATTCTTTTTGGTGTAAAGTTATCTACGGATAAGTGTCCAAAGACACAGGAAGAGGAGGAGGACATGTCTCATGTTCCATATGCGAGTACGGTTGGCGGTTTGATGTATGCAATGGTCTATACTAGACCAGAAATTGCACATGCAGTGGGAGTTTTGAGCATGTATATGTCAAAACCAGGGAAGGAGCATTGGACAACAATGAAAAGGGTTTTCAGGTATTTGTGTGGCACTGCTAGCTATGGATTGTGCTACCAAGGAAGACCAGTATTGGACAGACTATTAGACATACATGTATTTGTGGATGCAGACTAGGCTGGAGATCTGGATCGTAGGAGATCTACAAGTGGGTATGTGTTTAACCTATTTGGAGGAGCAATCAGTTGGATGAGAAAAAGACAAGTTGTAGTGTCACTTTCAACTATATAAGTTGAATACATGGCAACCACTCATGAAAGTAAGGAAGAAGTATGGTTACAAAGATTGTGTTCAGGTATTGGGTTGGTAAAACAAGCTATAAGGATAGATTGTGACAGTCAGAGTGCAATTTTTTTGGTGAAGAACTCGACTTACCATCCAAAGACAAAGCATATTGATATTCAATATCACTTTGTGAGAGACATGGTTGAAGAAAAGAAAGTTTTGTTGATGAAGGTGGACACTTTGAAGAATGTTGCAGATTCATTAACAAAAT
>ML806526.1:242285-260437 GCA_009831015.1 Picea engelmannii | reverse complement strand
GGTCCAAAACCCATGACTAGGGTTGACATCAATGACAACAACCAATCTTCCAATAGAAGCTTCACCACACCATAATGCCAATTCATTCTCCCATCCGAGGTCTTCATTTACTTGGTCCTGGGATTTAGCTTCCACTTTACATAATCCTTGTCCCTTAACCAGTTTAGCAGGTTTTATATCTAGATCAAATTCTTGGACCACTGCCATCTAGTTTCCTCTTCTTTCCCCCATCTCCCATTGAGTGAATAAAGATAAGATTGTAGGGTGAGACATGATGAATTTGGTGTGGTTATTTAGGATGTAATATCTGAAGTGTTTCATTGCCTTGTACACCGCATAAGCTTGTTTGTCTATCGCGGGGTAATTTAGTTCGGACCCTTGGATATTAGTGCTCATGAACAAGACGAGGGAATCATTGTTGTCATTGTCCTTCTGAGTCAGTACATCAACTAATGATTGGTCAGAGGCAAAAGTATAGAGGGAGAAATCTTTGCCAAAATCGAGACTTCGCAACACTGGAGCTTGAGATATTGCAGTCTTAATATTGCTGAAAGAACTTTTTCGTTCATCATCCCACTTAAATTCAACATATTTGCGGATCATTTTTTGTAGGGGTTTGATAGTTTCTGCGAAATGGGGGTGAATTTTCTCACAAAATTGATTTTCCCAAACAAGGATTGCATAGCCTTTTTGTTGTGGGGTAATGGAAGCTGAGCTATAGCCCTAATTCGTTCTGGGTCTATGCAAATTCTTGATTGAGATATAATATGATCTAGTAGTTTACCTTCCTCTAAACCAGAGATAGTTTTCTTAGGGTTTAAGGATATATTGTATTTCCTACACCTTTCGAAAATCTAGGTTAAGTGTTGGATGTGATCTTCTCTGTTATTTGAATACATAGTCACATCGTCCAAATAAACTACTACACATTTTTTTATTAGTCATCGAAAAGATATGTCCGTGGCCCTTTAGAAGGTTTCCCCCACATTGATTAACCCAAAGGGCATGCGTTTATAAGCAAAGGTTCCCCACTTGGTTCAGAAGGTAGTTTTTAGATGGTCTTCCTCTGAAACTAGAACTTGGTTGTAACATGAGAAGCCGTCCAACAGAGAAAAGAACTCAGAACCAAACACAGTCTGCAATAGTTGCTCCATCAGTGGGACTGGCTATTTTTTCTTTTATGATGCTCTGTTTAGGTTCTTGAAATCCACACACAAACGGATTTCCCTAGACTTTTTCCTAACATGGACCAAATTTTCTACCCATGCAGAGTGTCTAACCTGGAAGATAATTTTAGCATCTAGTAATTTCTTTAACTCCTGACACATGAGAGGCTCCAGGGATGGGTGGTACTTCCAGAGATTCTGTTGGAAGGGTTTCACTCTGGGATTTAACGAGATTGTGTGTTGAATGATACAAGTATCATAAGTTTTCAGATCTTGGTAGGACCATGCAAAAACATCTTGATATTCTCTGAAAAGTTTGAGATAGGCTTTCCTTTCTTCTTTAGATATTGTCTTGTCGAGATTTATATTCTTGGGGTTTTTCGGGGTTCCTAGATTGATAGTCTCGTACATGGGATAGGAACTCCCGGTCTTTGTGTTTGTTGACCATTTGAATCTTTCCCTTAAGTCAAAAATGTTTTCTAAATTGGCTACCCCTTTCGGTATCGTGTGAAACTTCGGTTTTTCAGTCGATTGATCTGTTTTAGATCCTTGTGGATGGGGATCGGTTCCTACTATTTGTCCCTAAAATATTTCATCGTCGATAGCCAGATCCTTAAAATATTATTGATTGGTTAATAAGTTTATGATTTGTTCATCTCCTTCAAAGACCTTCCAATTAGAAATATTGTTGGGCACCGATGGTTTGTAGAGTAGCTCCACAGTGAACCGGGAGGATTCATAGTCTTCTAAAGGGGCTAGCCTTGAGGCAGCAGTGGCCAGAGAATCATCAAGAGTGTTCTTTGTTCTGGAGAGCATTGTAATGTTGAAGGCTTAAAAAATTTCTATTAGTCTGTGCACTTCCTGTTGGTAATTCCTCAGGTGGGGAGAGTTGCAATGTATAGTGTTCCTTATTTGTCTAACGATGATTTCATAATCTTTGAAAACCTTTAGTTCTTTAAATTTTAAGTCTATGTATTTCTTTATCCCTTGTACTAGAGCTTCATACTCGGTGGTGTTGTTTGTGCACTCAAATTCTAGTTTGTAGGACAAGAAATTTCATTTACCTTTAGCCCTTGTACTAGAGCTTCATACACCCCGCTCTTGATCCTTCTTGTGAATTAGACCCATCAAAGTACAAGGTCAAGATTTGTGAGCGAAAACCATCATTTTCTTCTTTCCTGCCACTTTCCTCCTTTCCTCCTATCAACTCCGTGGTTTTGAAAAGAGGCTTTTGACACAAGAGGATTTCTTCTGACGTCATCGACAAATTTTCCTGAAAAGTCATTTTGGAGTTTTGAGTAAGAGGGACATCAGATGAGAGGGAGGAGAAATTCCCAAAATCAGAGTCACGGGAATAATTGCCTAATATGGGGAAATCTGTCGAAGAGGGTTCATTGAGGGTTTCTAGGTTGGTGATAGTATGTTTCAGATATCTTTCCCTATCGATCATGATCATATTCATGTGTCCCTTTAATGGAAATCGAAGGTGATTCTAGTCTGTACTAAAGTATTTGTTTAACTTCTCGGACCAATCTCAACTAAGTAGCAATCCATAAGTTTTTGGGATATATACTACAATGATGTCAATTACTTGAACAAATTTCGGGTGAGTCACCATCCTGATCATGACATCTTTGAGCTCTCCCATAACCTTCACCTGGGTTATGTCTAGTTGTATCACATGTTTATTACTTCTGAGAGTGACTGCATTTAGTTTCTTGCATATAGACAATGGCATAACATTGGAGGATGCCCCTAAGTCAACCAAACAATTGTGGAGGTTTTTGTTGAAGACTTCAAATGTCAAGAGGAACAGTGGGGCAAAAGGATTTCCTTCTTATATTCAGAGAAAACATTCATAGTTGGTTTATTTCTTAGATCTTAGAGGGCTGGATTTTCTCCTTGGTCAGTTGTTGTTGTAGGATTTTATACTGACTTCAATGCTTCTAACAAAAATTCCTTTTGCTGAGGGATTCTACACATATCCATGACTGATATATTTGCCTTCAATTTTTTCAAATCTTCCACTATGTTGTAGTCTAGATTGGGCGATTCTTGGGTATGGATGTTTCTAGGATTTTTTCAGGAGACAAAAGGTGCTTTAGGGTGATCGGACGTTGGATTTCCTCCCAAATTTTGGGCAGTAGTAAGGTCGTTTCAGACAGGTTGAACCCTACTTCGCATTTGCACAACCAAGACCTCTGCGGTGGTTCTTGAACCTCAAATAGGTCATCGGAAGGCATTGGTAGGTCAGGGTGTCCTATCAACATGGTTGTTTCTTATGATGGATCAAATTCTTCCCGATAAACAATGTTCATAGATGAGTCGCTTGATTGTTCGGTAAGGGATACCTCATCTAGAAACCGATTGGCCATTAAACTCATGGCATGCACCCATTGTGGGAAGTCTCTTTCAAAATGTTTCTCTTGGTGATAGGTACAAAAAGAGTCATATCCTACATTTCCCATATCGATGTTTAAGTTCGTTGGGGGAGGTTCAATTGCTTTGAACGACATATTTCTTTTAAAAAAGGGTTTATAGGGCCTCTGGCCTTGGTTTCCTTCCCCTACACTTTTTTTCATTTCTATGATTTCGTTTGACAACTTCTTTACCATGCGATGTAGGTCTTCTATGTCTCCACTTCCTTTTTCGAGACCTTGTTTTGTTTGTTTCCCTGGGGGTATGGTCAACAAGATTCCTCTCCTAGGTGGAGGTTGAGCTTGCTTCTTAACTAATGAGACCTCGCCTTATTTACATCCCTTCATTTGGAATTATATTGTTTTAGCTTCCTCAAAATTCTAATCTAAGGTTGTTTTGGCAGCCCTCTTCACAAACATGGAAATGGAAGTGGGGAGAGCATTAGCGTATACTTCAATTTGCAACTCCTGAGTGGGTTTAGCTTCGAGTTGAAATATTTTTAGGATAGTGGTGAATCGTTGATTTAAGTCTTTAACCTTATCCTTTGAACTCATGGTGGCGGCGAACAACTTAGCCATCAAATCTCCCGTAGTGGTTTCTTCTGCAAATTTATCTAGAAAATCCTTTTGAAACTTCGTCCAACTAGTTATGAACCCTACAAGTGAGTTAAAATATCACGTGGAGGCCGAATTCTCAAAAGTATAGGGGAAAAGTCTGCATACTACGTATTCATGTTGGACATTCATCAGTCTAATAGCTAGTATGATTTTTTTGATATGGTCTTCAGGAAATCTTGAGGTTTCAGGGTCAAATTTCGGGAGTAATTTTTCTGGATGTCGAGGAAGGTGATGTACTCGTTAGGGGATGGCCAGAGAATCTATGGCCAACCAAGGTTGATTATTTTGAGGTGGGTTTCTCCTTTCTTCATTATTATCATTGTTATCTTCCATGTCGTCTAACTCTAAAACTGAGCGTTGTGAGTTAAACTCTTCCTTGTTAGAAAAATCGTTGGGCTCAGAGTAGTTACCGGCTGGTGTTTCAGGGATTAGATTAAAAGGATGTTTGATTTCGGTGAGGGTGAAATCTATCAGTCTTCTACTATGTGAACAAAAACCTGGACGGGGGTGTCGACCACTGGTTTTCTTGTTTTCTACGAGGAGGTAATGGAGCTAAGGGCAGTGCTCCGATTTTTCGGGCATAAGCTCTTGTCATTCTTCTGAATTGGTTCAACTCCTGGTGAGGAAGAGCGTAAGGTATTTCAGGGAATAGATGTTCTTCCTCTTGCTGGGGTGAGTTACTCATTTAAGGAGTACCCAGTGTGTGTGGGTTGTCTTGAGAATGACTATCCATGCATATGGGATTTTTTGAATCTACAGGCTGTGTGAAATATTATATCAAAACTATTGTCAGCCATTCATTCTTCAGGCCCTCCATCTAGCGCCAATTCTGTTGAGGGGTCCAAAATCCCTTTAACTTAACAGTAGGAACCAAGCCCGCCACCGAGGCCCAATTAGGCTCTGCAACATTTTATAGTGGAATGGATCTTTAGATATTGAGATCTGGCCAATTAATCGATGGGCTTTACGTAGTGATTGACAAGATATCTTCTCGCGAAAAATCCTCCTTCAGCTTGAACGCTCTTTTTTTATTATTTTCTCTTATAGGTGAGTCTAATACAAGATATGTTCTGGTATAAACCAGCTGAGTAACAAAGGGGAAAATATTAACTACTGAAGAAGTATGAGCTCGAGATAAACCTCGTGCTCAAGCATGTAGACAATGATTATTACACCTACAACAAGCCTAGTAATAATACATCAACTTGCTGGTATTCCAATTATTGACTGAGATACAATATCAAAAGAAAACATACATGCAATAAACGATGGCAAAAAAAATAGTTTCCTTAGCTCTAATCATTAATCAAACATTACACAACGATTTTTCTTTCCATCATTAGAGACAAGAACTATAAAAATATTGAATCAGATAACTTATCAATAGATTCATAAACTCTTACTTGTTACAATATCCATTCATGAAATAAAGTTAGAAATAATTCCTCCTTAGATCCAATCACACACGCCTTTGATGAAAAACATAAACTTTTCTCTGGTCCTAAACAAGACTTCTCAATTAAGGTAGCTCCGAAATATTTCTTTACAAATCCAAAAATGATGGTCTTTGAAAAAACCATCGACCTCTTCTAACAGGCCGATCCCCTTATTTATAACAAATTATTAACTGAAAATAACTATCAAAAGTGAAAGCTAAGTAAAACAAAACATCGCCACATGGCACTTTCAATTCTCAGTCTTATAAGAGTTATCAAATGGTTTCACTTGAGTGGATGAATCTTCTCATACTCTGACCATTTGATCAAGAGTTCCTCTCATGTGTTGGCATACGAGAATCTGTTTTGGTCGATTGGGTCTGAAAGGATCTCCTTTATCTCTACTGCTCGTGCCCGATACTTGACTACTTTAACACTTAACTATTGTAACACTTTCTGAGCCTTGATAAGGTGTTCCATGAACTACTGTACTTGACCTAGCGCCATGTTCACCACCTTTTCTATATCTGCAGTCCACAACGAGTCTTGTTCTGCATGTAGTTTGACTATGTTATGCAAGTCGACAAAGTCCTCTGGTGTGACGAATTATGGGAGACCGATGTCTCTCATTGCCCGATTGATATTGGTCCAGCTCCTTTCGCAATTGAACCATTTCTCTTTGATCTCCTGATGAGGTTCTTGGGCCATTTTCACCCAGTATTCGACCGACTTCCTTATGCCGTCGATGTTGTTGTCCCTTAGTACCCGAATGTTGTTCTCTTCGACATCTCGACCTTGTTGAACTGTGTTGATGTAATCGATCCTTTCCATTGCTTGGTGGGATTTATAATACCATATTTCCATGTCCTTTCACATTTTCAGTGCCATACATGTGTCTTCTTGGAAATCGACTATCCCTGCATTGAAAAGGTGCTGCTCATTCATGAATTTATTGTAGGCGTCTTGGAATTAGCTTCTCAAGAACACCGTGGCCTGCATGGAGTCCTGATAATATTTCTCCAGATGGTGCAGATGCTTCAACTCCTTCAGAACAATGACCAACCCCTCTTCATCTTTCCTCGCTCTATCCAGAGTGGCATCTATGATTTCCATCCTTGTGCTCATAAGCTCAGACGTCTTGGCATGCTTCGTGCTAATAAATTTCTCCTCTGTGGTGATGAGGATGGAGTTGTCTAGAGTAAGCCTCCTCTTTTTGGTGGTTCTTTTCATGATGACTTTCCTCTTTCGGTCGTAGGTGATGGCTTGTATATCGATGACCTCATCCACAGGTTCAGAGATTTGTTGCTCTACCCAGGTAAGAATGTTTCCCAGGATCCAGACTGTGTATATCTGTTCAATACTGGGTCCTTGAACCTCTTTTGTATGTTTTTAAAGTTCAGCCTCTGGTATCTTCTCATCGGGAGGTAAAGTACTGGCCATAATTGATGAATCAGGGGCAGGCTCGGTACTTACGTGATAATCGGCTGTTGAGATGCCAATTTCCTGCTGTGGAATTTCTTCCCTTTGTTCACCTGATCGTAGATCATCCCTCGAGTTGTCCATTTGGATCTCGGGTGTGTCGAATGGCTCATATTCCAAGGAAATTTCTACCTCGTGCTCGTTCTATGGACTGATTTGACTTGGAGCATCGGGACTCAGGGAAAATTCTTTCTCAGGTTTTGTTTCCTCTATGATTTTCACTAGAGTGACCAAGGACACCCCTGAGCTCTCCTAATCATCGTAGATAGTTATTATATAGAATATGGGATTTGGTGTACTTTCTCTCCCTTATGCCCTTGCTATCTTCGACTGAGACGAAACATCCCCTTGTGATCCGACCTATGGCGTTGAAACTTTAGGGTTATCTGACCCGGTGGTTTCTTCAATATGTATCGTCTCTAGGCCACTTGGTCCTCCCCGACTTTCGATTGGGTTGTCGGCTGGAACCCTTGTCATCTCTACGAGGTCTGGGTCATTCTCTAGCTGATCAATTACTCTCTGGGCCTCTTCCATTAAGTACATACCCCTTGTTTGTGCCTCTGGTTTCAAGAACAATCTCCATCCTTGCACCTATGTTTCCTCTATTGCTCTGATTTATTCCCTGGCTCTAAGGGCCTCTTGAGCCGACTGTTCTATTGTTTCCACCTATTCATCAACACTCATGGCCTTGAACCTGGTCATGTTTGGGTTGGCCATCCTTTGCACCACCTCATCCCTGTCCTACACGTTCTCTGTGAAGACTTCATCCTCAAACTTATCGTGAGCATATGGCCAGCAGGATGATACTTGCGACGCATGTTGGAGGACCAGGCCCTTAGGATCATGCTTTCGGAATCGGCCTGTAGGGAACCTAAATTCAAGTTGGATCAACCCTTCTTGTTTGGATTGAGGAATATCCTTTACCAGATAGAACCCTACATGAAAACCGTAGGGTATGAAAGCATGTTTCTTGTCTTTGACCAATGTGGCATTATAGCCCTGCTAGATGGTTTGATAACAAATTTCTCCCATGACGAGATGGTCTGGGACATGATCTGGTAGGAGATTTGGTGCTCTGGTGGACCTGAACACCCTGATGTAGGTGGCGCTCTCGTCCAAGTACCAATGCCCTACCTTGGATATCATTTTATTGGTTGTCACTAATAGCCTTGGGCATTCCTTCTTAAAAAGAATAAAATAAATGTGGGTGGTGAATTCATCACAGATGAGGGAGTAGGATTTCTTCTACATGTTTTCCCATAGCATGCTGAAGTAGACATGGACCGAGAGCTCTGCAACATGCCAACACATATTCATGCCGGTGAAGACGTTCCTAGCACACATGACATCGAGCAGGTATGAGGCCATGGAGAAAGTTGGTGCCTCGCCTTCATTAGGCATCTGAGCCTGCTGCACATAGATTCTTAGTTGTTTGGAGATTATTGCTCCCCAGTTGAAGCTTCACCCAAAAATTGTAATTGTGTATGCCAAAGGAATCCATGCTTCCGAAAACTTGGTGCAATCCTTTTCTCCGTATAGCCGTCATATGAGAGACATCAAATAGATGTATTTCTCCCTCAGGTTGATTGTCCCACACCATCCATTTCTCTGATTGGTGAATTTATTATCTTCCCTCCACCATGAATCCATCAACCAACTAGTGTCATGGAGTTCATAAAACTTCACCACAAAGTCTGTGTTGAGCCGCTCCTTCGGGTCCCTGATCTTGTAGTATTTATGCACCTCTGTTGGGAGGAAAACTCCGATGCACCCTCCATTCTCATCGTTAATCAAACATTTATTCCCATCTGTATGGTCGATGAGCCACTTTAGGATCTCTATGCAGGGGAAAATGGGGGTTTTGCTTGCCACCATGTGTAAATATGACCGTCAGATGTTGGGGAACACCTGGTCATCGAGTGCCCTTACGTCCAGGTTGTTGTGTGGGATATAATCTGGGTATTATTCTATGATAATCCTGTTAAAGAGATCCCCCCACTGTGGGAGTGCTACCTTGGATACGGTGCTTGCCTATGTATTGCCAAAGGCCGGAGGTTGGATGCAAACTTTCTTTGTTGATGTCTTGACGACAATCTCTAGCCTAGGGATGTACTCCAATTGTTTCATGGTCCGTGGAGAAGAACCTTCACCTGTCTCTGGTTTTTTTGTATTTGGTGCTCTCGGAGAGCCTCCGGTGGTTGGATTTCTCGATGACATTGTTCCTGTAATCTTGAGCAGAGTTTAGAAACTGTGTAAAAAACTAGACGAACACATATAAATTATAACCAATAAATTAACAGACTTGGATACATACCTCTGAAGCTTGTTAAAGTTGATTTTTTGATAATCACGGGGGTCAGTACAGTCTTCGAGTTGCTCGTTTTTCTCCTTCGGACACTCCAGAATTCTCTTACACATAGAATGAATTTGTTCACAACGGTTCAAGAGATTAAAACATGGAAGATCTTACCATGTCACATCAACCATTCAATTTGGGTCACGAGGGAAATTTCAATAAATCTTCCGTTGAATCTTTAGAGGAGTTAGAGCTTGAATTCATCGTGGGTTGACGACGGAGGCACGGGTGGTGATGTGGTCTATCGACGATTTCAAAAATGTTGTTTTAATTGGCGCACAAGGTAGCAACTAATGCAGGATCAGGTATTAATGATCTCCTTAGATGTCCAAAATTCGATCGTATCTAATGCTGAAAACATCCCGTCGTGTCGCTCTTTCAGTGGGTGTATCGGGGATTGGGATTGTGCTATGAACCTTTTCATTGATATCCCCCTAAAAAATATCAAACGTAGATCGATCTTACCGTTCATTGTTGACGCGAAAAATCTGACTTGGAGGTGTGACTAGGACCTAGGGAACCAAGAATGACTTGGGATAGAACTAGACCATACGACCCTCTTATCGGGTAAAGACACGTGGCATTGGAGACCAGTGACTCAATTCGCTTGTATTAGTCGGAGTCAGGAATTTCCTTGAGCTATTCATTCTAAAACCAAATCCTATCCTGTCGATGCCGAAAAGTGTCAAGGATCGGCGATCGATGAAAAAACCTACCCAAGTGCTCTCAGATCGGCTCCCTCGAAAAATTCTTGATGCCGAAAATGCATCACGAATCGATGATCGGGGATAAATTTATTGTGGTCAAAATGTTTGTTGCGATCCTTCTGGGTTTTCGTCGATCCCGATAAAGTGCATCAGGCATCAGATATCGAAGATTTATTTTTATTCTTTGTTAATGTCTGTCCTCCTCGTATTTTACCGATGCCGAAGGGGATCAACTATCTCTCGAGCCTTTATGCTAAAAACTTACACAAACCAAAACTTCCTTCTGCCGATGCCAATGAAGATTGACGGTCAACGACTGTTGTTTTCCATGTTGTTCATTTACTTACTTGAAATCTTTCCGTCTTCGAATCTGAGCGCTTTAGGTGCATTGTTTGGTTGTCGATTCTCAATTCAGCTGTTAAGGCCTTTTAGTCTTGGGGTTTCATAAGTTCAAACAAACCCGAATAGGCGATAAGAGGCACGATAATAAACAAAGACAAAACATTTCCCAATATGAAATCGAGTCAGACAGTGCTGAAAACCAAGTTGTACCCAAAAACTGACAAAATTTGATAAGGCTTTTTAGGGTGTGTTGAGTTCTCAACAGGCTTCATGACAACCCCATAAGTGCATAACCCACAATTACAAAGAAATGTCCCCATTACAAAGAAACATGTTGAACTAAAAACTGTCAAGATTAGCCAGTTGGAATTTGGAACAGGTGGGTGGCCACCAATATCCACCTAGATCAATCCTCCCCCCTTAGGAAGCAATGGTATCCATTGTGTTTAGTTCCTAGGGAAGAGGGAAAATCATTTTCTGAATCGGAATCTTAGTGATCTACGTGCCTTGTTGGATAAGTTTCACTGCTTGGTCTGTGGAAGGTTTTCACAAACCTATTTCTAGCGGGGTGGAATCTGTTCCACCAACTTGTTGTGTTTGGGATTGACAGGGCATTGCAGGCACCATTGTAGGTGAAGAAACAATATATGCTTTCTCTTCTGCAATATTCTTTTGTTGGATAGAAGGTAATGCAAGCAGTGGTTGTAGTGGCCTTTTGTGCATCCTTTGAACATAATATGAAGAGGATGGATTTTGCAGTATGAGAGATTAATTCACGACACTGTTTTGGTGGAACAATAGTCAAAACTACCTCTGGTATCCTGTAGATTTGACCCCCTAGAGTAATAATGACACTACGGGGTCGAGACTCATAAACAACATGAAATTTCCACATATATGGTTGGCCCAAAACAACATTACAGACATCAAGAGGGGAAAAATCACACACTACCTCATCCTTAAAGAGATGGATGCCATAGGACATGTGACATTATTGGCTAACACAAAGATCTTGTCCCTGGTGAAGCCACCCGATGTTGTATGGCTTCGACCGTGGTGTTGTAAACATCCCCAATGGTTTGTGACCTCAAATGAGATGAGTTTCTTTTGGCTATCACTATCAACAATGAAATGAAACGGGGTCCCCTTCACCCACATCTGTGAATGGAAGAGGTGCTCCCCCTCTTCAAGATCTACTAGTTCTTCTGGTTGAATTATTGCGGATGTGACAGTAGCAGGAGGGTATACGTAGATGATATGTCTGTTTTCAATATATTTTGGATCGAATTACGAATTAGGGTTCGACTCCTTGTATTTTACCTCGACCACCAATGACTGTTTCGAGCGACATTCATCGGTGTTGTGCAAGGGGTTTTTGTGGAAGTCGCACCACTTCCTAGTGTCATTCTTCATCTTTCCTTTACCTTTCTTTTCCTGTGTCTTGGACTGATTGTCAGAAGGATGTTGGTTAGGGTCATCTTTACCATGCTTTGGTTGTTGCATATTTTTAGACCCGAATTCCCATTTGTTCTGGTGCCTAAATTTATGCTTGATTCTGACAACTTATCGATAGGCAGTTCCCAATGATGAGATGTTTAGGAAATCCATTTTGGTTTTGATGTACCTATGCATAGCCCCATGGTATTTCAGAACCAAATGCGGCTCGAAGTATGATACCCATATTGGTGTGCAAGTTATGGAAAGTATTTATGAACTCCGACACTGTTTATCTCTTCTCTTTTCACAATGTGGTCCATTTCATGTACTGGTCTTCACATTTATCAACTGGGTAGCATTGTTCCTTGACCGCATCCACAAAAATTTCCAAGTGGGCCCGACCCGATATATTCTAGATTCATCTATGGAACTTTTACCCCAGTAAGTTTCCCACCAATGTTTGACATTGGGGAGAGCCTTGAGGAGTGCGAAGGTGATATTTTCCCTGTCAGAAAAATTGTGAATAGAGAAATAACCTTCTAGTAGAATTGACCATTTTTCTAAGGCATCTGCATATATTTGATCATCAAATACGGGAATATAAAAATTAACTTGTACCTTGAAGGGAGAGGTTCCTCCAAAGTGGTCGCTTGATGAAGATGCGCCTGTTGTTATCGACAGGCATTGAAGGACGTGTGAAAAATTATCCATCAATTCGTTCCTCTGTCGCGTGAGAGATTTCTCAAGAAATATGTTAATAGAATATTCTACTCTGTCATTTTTATTTTTTGCTGCCATAGAGGGTTTCTTGGGTGTGTGAGAGCGATTTTCCTCAAGAGAGACAAGATCGAAACCCAACTTTCTATACTCGGACCTCATCGGGGACATGCACTGAAAAACGATCAAGAGCAGTCTGCTCTAATACCACTGATCCAGATTATTTTCGGAAGGAAATGAAAGAAGAGATATTACAATGAAATACACATAAAAATTGCCAGAAACAGAGAAATACAACAATACATCATTTCTATTAATGAAATAAATGTACAGAGACTATAAAAATACAGAGTGGAAGACTTGCTAGAATGGTGGCATCTTTATCTCTGAGAAGAGATGTGACGACTACGCTCATTCACAAGAATATGATTACAGTGAGGCTCTCTGTCTACAATTTGACCGTGGAAAGCCAAGAAAACATTGTTTAGAGCCCCAAAACGGCCTTGAAAGTATAGAAATATGTACTGCCATGAAAACTTCCAAAATAAGCCAGTTGGAGTAGGTGGGCGGCCATTAATATCCACCTGGATGTTGTGTAGGGCTTTAGGATAGCCTTGTAAGTGAAGAACCCACAATTACAAAGAAATGTCGCTGTTAGAAAGAAACGTGTTGAACTGAAAACTATCAAGATGAGCTAGTTAGAATTTGGAATAGGTGGGTGGCCACCAATATCCACCTGGATCATTTGTAATCTAATATTTATTTTATTTAAAAAATTGCAACAACTCATCGATCTTACATAATTGGCATACCAATACATTTTTGTTAATGGTGCATTGAAAATTTATTTTCTAATTGGTGTCTTTCTAAACCTTGATCACGCTAGTTCATCCTTTAAGGTTTAGCCATGTTTTTATGCAATATCAATTTTATTTTAAAAGATAATATATTTTTATTGGTGCTTCCTCATAGGATGCAGTAGTGTGATTACATTATCAATGCACTATAAAACATAAACAATATTTTATGTTTTTACACCCTAAGTGCACTAATGCATCTATATAAAAGAAATATGGGCTAAGGTTTAGATATTTTGTTATAAAATACCGGTTTTTATTTAAACAATTTTTAAAAACTAATTGATGCACTTATTAACCTAGACATGCACCAATGCACTAACAAATGACATGCATCAATTTATAATCTTTTAAAAACCTAGCAATGTGTCCAAAACACAATATTTCACCTATGCATCTTACTATCGAGGGCACCAAGATAGAGTAAAAAAAAAAAGAATTACCAAACCATAATTTCATTTTTACATTTCCTTCAATGCTTCCAACCATACAAGCATTGATGCTCACCATCCTTGTACAATTGTCCCATTGTTAGTGATACCGAGTTGTTGGATTCCTTGATTCATTCATTTCACTGATGGGTTTGGTTCATTTTCAAATTTTGCAAAACAATACTATATTTTCATTTTTTATCTATGTGGCAACCATGTCTCTTGTCAAGGAAGAGACCAAGTAAATTGTTTGTTTTGTCACCTCATTTACATTTTTAGTGGATTAAAATTTAGAATTGGATTAAAATTTATAATTTGGTTAAAATTTACCTTTTCTTCCAATTTAAAAAAAAATCCTCATGGCGCATTCGAGTTTCGAGTTGTTTGACTCACACTATACTATGCAGTACATATTATTTAGTCACAAGATGTATTGTTAGTGGTGCATCCCTTTGATGTGAAGGGCGCTAGTAAAACACAAAAATTAAAAATCCCACTCTTTTTTGGTTCTCTTCATAATATTAGGAGGCACCATTAGTGGTGCTCATATATATTATTAGTGCATGGTGGATATTTTTTTATTTATAAAAATTTCCTATGCTTGTTGGTTCTCTAGGAAATGTACAGAGGCACAATTATTGATGCCTTCGTACATACCAAGCACATTTCCATGCCAAATTTAAGATATGTATTTTTCACTTTTACCTGTGTGCTTGTAAATGTATGATGACACCAATATCAATGCTCTTGTACATCACAATCACAATGTTGAAGCCAAAGAATAAATATAATTCCTTGTTGGTCTACTATATAAAACTAGGAGGCATTGTTGGTGGTGCTCTACTTTATTATTAGTGCACTATTGAGTGCATTTTTAAATTTACAAATTTGCCATGTTTGTCAATGCACTTGTGAATGTAATGATGTACCATAATTGGTGCTTTCTTAAACATCATAAGTGAATTATAATCCTAGGTAAGAAACACATTTTTCTTGGTTTGTTGGTGTGTTTCATAATGACATACATACCATGGGTGGTGCATATAAGCATATACAAAACACTATGGTGATGTTGGTTTCTCTATGCATATGGCATGCCAATTATTCATAATAACTAAAAATATCTTATTAACTTTCAAAATGCGTTAATATTTAATCAGGAGCATTGGTAATGGTGCATTGATTAGTAAGAGGCAACGTTTTGTTTTATGCAATCTTTTTTACAAAAACAATAAAATTCATTTACAAATGGTAGTTTTGTATAGATTGTTTATGTTGTGTGTGTGTGCACACATAATGGAATTTTTATGTGAATCAAAGATAACAACAATGACATCAACAGAAACAATAGGTCGACATGTACAACTTTTTGCATGAGTTGGAAGCTCAAGAGAGGGAAAGGGATGTGTACCCTCACCCTATTATAGAACATAGTCATGTCCTTTTGAGGAATATTTGCCTCTTAATGTTTTATGAGGAGGATACATCCTTCAAGGAGAACACACACTTGTTAATGTAGTTTATCCATTGTTGGGATTATGCTAGGAAGGCATTTAGGGTCAGTTCCAATATGTGGTAGCAACCCAAAGAGGAGGATATTTATTCCATTACTAGGTTGTCTAAGAGAGGGGAGGATTTTCCCTATTTCCCCAATCTACCACATGGCTTCATGGGAGAGAATCAGCTAGCATATGTGAAAAGATATATTAGTGTAGACATCATCGATCCTAATAGCTTCAAGGTTCCTAGTGGAAACTGTTGTTTACATTAATTTTGTGTAGAGAAGGTTAGGTGTTTGTCACTTATGGTCATGGCACTAGAAAACTATACATGTGATATGTAGTGTACTAGTTTCCCTTTGATGCACTATGTATATAGTTTGGTTTAGAGGCCTAGACAGATAAGGTGGTTTGCCAATTTCTTGTGATCATTTTTTTTCTCAATCGTCGTCGTACTTTATTTGATGGGAAGATTATCTTCATGTCTACTTTAGATTTATTTACTTTATTTTTTTATATATTTCCAGTCACTCGATTGACATTGGATTACCTCCTTGTTTGATGATTCATGTGTGTATGCACATGTGGGGGGAAATGTTACCCAAGATAGGATAGCTAGAGTGGCCATGTAGGCTAGTTAGTTTACAAGTATTAGATTTGTTATCTAGTGAGTATGATTCTATCATTGATATTGTACAATACCTATATGTAGGGATGGATTGGTGAAGATGTATACACGTCCTATTTAGTCAGGTCGATCCAATAGATGTGAGAGGTAATATTATCATTCTAGTTTGATTAATGCAGTTGCATTTGTTTCTTTTTTAATGCACACAAAATTAATTATAAGATTTTATTTAAATTGTATACTCTTTTAAAGATGTTGGCACATACGTTGGGGATGTGCCTCCCCGATATGATTATGAGATGGATAATATGGAAATGCTTCCTCAGGTGTAGAGACCCGACATGCCATGCAAGATAGATCATAGATTATGGACACAAGTGATGGATTATATATGTGCAATGATGGTTTGCTACAAAGTGGTCCCTCCATGAGCTTAGGAGATCATGCAGTGCCTTGGCATTGAGAGGTTAAGGAAATATTATGATTTTTATTTGGATTCATCTACTAGGGATGATACTTATCCACCTCCTTCTCCTCCTCTACCTCCACTATCTCCTCTAGTAATAGACTAGCTACCATCTCCTCCACTAATAGATTAATACCCATCTCCTCCTCCAACACCAAACCGAACACGTTCTCCCCTATCAAACTGGATACCATCTCCTCTAGAATATTTACCACCATATTTTACTTTATCAATAGACCAACCACCATCTCCTATAGAAATAGACTGACCACCTTCTCCTTTAGCAACATACCGGCCATGATATCCTCTAGTAGTAGACCAACTGCCATTTGATTAACATTATATAGGGAATGAAATGAAAGGTAGGAAAATAAATGGTGAACACACACACACACACACACACACACACACACAAACATATAGCATAGAGCACAATAATATAGTGAAAACCCAACTTTTATTAATGAATAAAATAGTAGAATATTGTAGAACACAAACTGGCTAGAATGGTGGTAGCTTTTCTCTGAAGAGAGAGAGATGTCAGCGACACTCATTCGTAAAATGATATTACAAGAGGTCGAAAGAATGGCCTTTTAACATAAATCAACAAACCTAAAGGTCCAAAACCATAACCCTAGGAGGTGAAACGCTAAAAGGTTTGCATCCTCAAGGTGGTTAGTTAATACATCAACTTCCTTGGGGCACAAATTTTACATACAATATTCATTTGGGGTGCATAATATCTCATTGGAAAGTTCTAAATAAGAACTACAATTTGTGGCATGGCCTCACTCTGGCAAAGAAAAGCTTAAGCCCCTAAATTTCCCAAAAAAACATCATTTAGTGCCTCAAAGCGACCTCAGAAGTTTCGAACCCAAAAAATCATAACAAAATTATCAATATGGAGAACTGTGTTGAGTCAGTGAAAGAGGTGGGTGGCCACCGATATCCACCTAGATCAGTCCTTCCACCTTAGGAAACAATGGTTCTCATTGCATCAATTTCCCACAGTAGATGGGGAAATTTTGTTGAATTTGAATCTTGGTGAGCCATTTTCCTTGCTAAAGAAGTTGTCCTTATTTGACTACCCAATAGAGTTGTATGTTATGTTTGCGGGTGCCCTTCATCATGGTGTCTGTGGTCCAATCCATTGTAGCTTTCTCAATGTATTCAAGATTTAATTTTGTAGGGTCCAATTTCTTATCCACCTCTGAGGTGTCCAATAGAGGTGAGAAATATGGTCGAAGTAGCTCCACATTAAATATTGGGTGCAAGTAAGGAAAGGAGGAATACTCATTTCAAAATCATTTTCACCCATAACCTTTGTGATGGTGTAAGGCGTATATCAGAGTGGTCTGAGCTTCTTGTGGGGGATTGTGAGGAATTCCTTTTTCAAATCCAATCACACCTTGTCACCAACTTGAAACTTATGTGGAACCTGATGGTGGTTTTGTGTTAAGTACCAAAGACCTGAATACAAAATATCACAATAGATCCAAAGATATCTGAATACAATCACCACACAAGATCTATGAAACCATATAGAAAACCACAACTTTATTAGAAGAAAACCCTTGAGGTAGGGCAACACCATAC
>ML806526.1:203772-239635 GCA_009831015.1 Picea engelmannii | reverse complement strand
ATTTTCTCCATGAGACCACTTGTCTAACAATATTTTTTCAAATTCTACATTGGAAAGTCTCATCATCTCCTCATAATCAAGTGATTTCCACCAAATGACAGCATCACCTTGCAATTTGAGAGCTACCCAATGGTGCCAAGTATTTCCCCATACTGATTTTCTTTCTTTAATGAATGATTCAATACTAGGGCCATCACATTTCCTTGTAAAATACATCTTGCTCATTTTGTCGCTGCTTGTACTTGGAATTGGCCTTATGCAAAACATCATGAACCTATTGTTGGAGGTGTTGGATCTGTTCAATAAATTTGGTTTCTTTGTTTTCTTTGGTACGAGTGTGGGAGGAATCTATCAATGAATATGCAATAGACATAGCTATGTCAATGGGAGCCATTGATTGGAACCCCAAGCACACCTGAAATGAGATATGACCAATAGAGTTGTGGAGGGATATGTTATAGCTATAATGAACATATGTAAGGCTCTCATCCCATGTACATGAATGTTTGACATTGTACTTGTGCATGATATGCACAATCATCTTGTTGACCACTTCGATTTCTCCATTTGTTTGGGTGTGAAAGGTAGTCAATTTGGTCAAATTGGTGTCCATCAGAGACCATAGGCTAGACCAGAAGGTATTGAGGAACATGTTGTCCCTATTTAAAATAATGGTCCATGATATCCCAAAATTAACCAAAACATGCTCAAAGAAGAGTCTAGTAGTGGCCTTGGCTATGATACTCTTTTTACATGGCGTCAAAACAACCATATTAGAGAATCAATTGACAAGCACAAAGTCACGGTCACATAAATTAAATGAAAAAAAATTATTTTTGCACACATAAGTGGAACTGAAACCATATGTATATATCATAAAACCCATATCCTATTCATAATATGTAATGTCAATATACAAAAATCGGGCTCTACATCCTCTTATGATACCTAGATGGACCTATATCTTCTAAAGTACACAAAATAAATATCATGAAGACTACTCAGGGTTTGAATCCACATGAGTCCCATGATATCATACAATAGATGTGGCTACTCATTATATTAGGCACAACAATGGCCAGGGCACTACCACTATGTGCCTTTGTATTCTCTCTTAGAAATCCTCTTCAAATGTCATGGGTACTCCCATGGTCAATAGCTCTAGGTTCCTTTGAACCTCTTGGTGCATCCTATATACCTTTGATGTGTCATATCCTCATGAAGGTTGGTCATCATATATACTATGTGGTAGTTCTAGGATACACATCTAGGTGCACTTTACCTACATTTGTGACATTTTTTTCAGTGTATTTCACACCAAAACAAAAACAAAATCATATATGCCTCTTTAAAAACCAAAAACATCAAAAAGATATTTGGAAAAACTTAAAAACAATTCTCATTAATCATGCCCCATTAGGCTTCATGGGGAAATACCTATTTTGGATCACGATGGAAGTTGGTCCTAGTGTAAGAAAACTCTTCGATGACCATTGTCTTCTCACTGCCACAGTAAAATAAATCCTATCCAAAGGTTCTCATTAGAAACCCTCCCCCAAGCCTATAGATAAGTTCTATCTGTCTGCACATCCTGGGCTCTCTTGGCCTAGTCAAAGGAGCAAAAATGTGTGGGTGAACAATTGACACTCTCTATAGGAAGAATGAGCAGAATATGCTCCCATAATCAAACAATCTTTGTTCCCTTATCTTGCAAGAAGCTAATCAGTCTTTCATATTGACTACTAGACTTAAGAAACAATCTAAGATCATGGGCCTTATACACTCTATCCCATAGTGTATCAAGGCTTGGGAGGCTAGATGAAGTGTCATCAATCTTAAAATCCATGTAATTACAAACATGATAGTTTTGAGCCTCATGTTTCATATGTCTTGAATGGGTAGTTGATTTCTTCTTTTCTAAGTCCATGGTGCACAATAGGTATGGATATAATCTATCATAGTACTAGTGGCCCCACCTCTTCCACCTATTTTCAATACTATCGGTATTGATTTCCAGGATAACCTTGTAAGGAAATATATGCCTACAAAATATAAATTAAGAGTCTACTTTCTTATCCAAAATACCTACACATCAAGATCCAAATTCCAAAAAAGTCTCTCCAACATCATGGTTTGATTCCACATATTGGGGCTCTTGAATAACTTCAAGATTCCACAATAATGGAATGCATCTAGTGTGGCCTCATCACCCAAGGCATCATTACTATCTTGTTCATTCTCTTTCTCCCTCCACTCGATCATGGTATCAATCTCTGTATGGTCCACAAGCTAAGTAGAAATTAGTGATATTTCTAGATTTTTTTATCTTTTCAAAATTTATGTGTGCTTGCATCCCATTTGGGGGATAGTCACAACCACTTGTGGGTTTTTTCTCTGAAAACCCATGAGAAGGGGTATCTACTCACAATTGTTTAGTGCACATCATGTGAGCACGCGTGCACTCTCTCTCTCTCTCTCTCTCTCTCTCTCTCTCTCTCTCTCTCTCACACACACACACACACACACACACACACACTTCAAATAGGGTCTGGCATCTAGTAAAAAAAAAACAAACTTACATGGATTAAAATAAAGAGCATGTGATGATGTTCTACCTAGTCTAGACGACTTGAAACTTTGATGATGGAAGCTCCCATAATGTGCACATGAAATTTTTGGGGTAAATGTATTTTTCACCATAATGGTAAATTTGGGATGTATCATGGTAAAATAAGGTAAATTTTTATATATTTAAAACCATTTGGGCCACATTTTTCAAAGTAAAATCCATTTTCCCCTAATTTTTTCACTGCACTTTATTGTTATTTCTAACCCTACATGGTAGGTTGATGATTTGAAGGACTTAAGAGGCTATTTATTGACATATTTTCATTGTCAACTTTTGTGACCTTTGAGGTAAATGTTTCAAATTTGGCATATCATGATAGGTTCATTGCTTGCATTTTGTATTTTTAACCTTGCTTTTTATAACTTTATGCCTTAGGGTTGCATCCATTGAGTTGTGGAATTAACCCATCCACATATATTGTGAAGCCATAACTTGTTCAATAGTGCATAATGTCATAGAATGCTCTAATTAGTATCTCTCTTTTCATTTGGCACCCATGCTGAGATTTTCTCATCGGCCTAAGAGCCCCATTATCCTTGCCATGACTTTGAGGTCGAAGTTGCATGATTCTTTCAAATTATTTTTGGCCAAATCCTAGTGGGATCCTATTTTTCATGTTTAATTTGCATCTACATTACTTATCGTTGCTTTTTCATTTATGCTTAATGCTTTGTTGCAATTTTCTTACTTATGCTTACTTCCATTGCATTCACATTAGTTTCTCACCATTTTCATGAGTTTCTTATGCCTTTCAAATCCTATCCCTAGAGAGGACACCCTTATGAGTGTACATAACTTTCCCAACACCTTTTTTTCTTACTTTTTCATAGCTCTGTTCTATGCACTTGCAATGTAGTTGTACACCTTGTGAAATTCGTTTCCTCCATAATATTACGACATTATTTTATTATTTTTCTCCCTTCATAACAAGAAAAAGACAAAAAATTCACAAAACATAAAAAAGAGAGTGGTAAAATAACTTATATCTTTATGATTCCTAACATCACATGGCAATAGAAAATGTATGTCACCCTTGAACACAACACTTTTTTTGATTTAGTTATTTACAATTGGGTTTGTAGTATTTCCTTAGGAGTCGTAACATGATTTTGAGTTTTACTCCTCTGATTGGTTACTCTTTCAATATTTATGGAGAATGTTTCAATGCCTCCTTCATTGATGGTGTATATCTTTGGTCCCTTTTGGTGTTAGTTACTTCCCAAGTCATCATTATTTCACACTAATGTTCAAGGGATGTCTTCAACCCATGTCATCCATTTCTCAAATGTCTTGACCATCTATGTTGGCCTTCCCAGTGTCAAGTTGTATTTGGTGGTATGACCTCTCATGTTTCTATACTAGGAATCACAAAAATTGTTCCTATCACATGTCAGTTGATGAGGGATGCCGCAATTCCCTCCTTTCTACTAATATCTTCCCATCAAATCCAACTCATTATTCTAGGAAGTGTATTTACAAACCCTTATAATACCTTGGGGCTTGCATTCATCAATGGAAGGTTCCCTCAGATTGAACAGTGGGGTATGCATTAATGATCCCTAATCAGATAGTTCTTCAAATATTAAACATCATCATATATATTCACACTTTTTAGACTGTGCTCAGTACCTTAGTGCTCGTTGCCATCATCATTGGGCAACCTAGTGTCTATAAATGGTATACATTAGTGACTAATGATCAAACCATTTCTCCCATGTTTGACTTTAGATCATTTATTCACATGATGTAGATTCATACTTATGGAAGGTTTGTAATGAAGACCTTGGGCTATGGTGGCCTACCCTTTGGCACTACTACCTTGTATTATTATATAGTACCACCACTTTATGGGTAACTTGGAGGACCAATTCACATTTTTCATGATTCCAGTTACTCTCCTTATATACACTTAAATGTAGCTCCACTTTATGTTTTCTCATGGCTACAATATTGTTTTGACATGGATCCACTATGTATTCTTTTGTGGCCATGTTTTTTCATATTATATACTTCATGGATCCACAGTGCATTTGACTTGGCAACTATGCTTGTTTTTCACTTGAGCTTGGGTATGCCCACCTTGGGAAGATTTTTTTCATATGATAATTTGGTATTTGCTTGTAGATAACTTCCACATCCTTAATCTTCTATACTTCTCCTTGGCTCACTTGTAACAATACCTTGTACTCTCCAATTTGTATGTATTTCGACCATCATCTTACCTTCTAGCCTCACACAATAGGGGACATTTGTTATATAGTTATATTTGGTTAGATGGGATCAAATCAGCTAAGTGAATCCACTTACACACCTTATGCAAAGGATGACAGATCATCTCTATAGTTTAATTAAGTCATTTACTATGCGCTCATAATTTTCCTTAGTAAATTTCACAACCATGTTTCTAGTCTTTAGTGAAACACCCACGAGCACCCTCAAAATACTTTAAAAAGGAAAATTTCTACATAATGCACAAGCCCATAATATAGATTACACATGGATAACAATTGTATGGAATACATTTTAATCCTCCTTGACTATAAAACCTCCTTAATCATATAAATAGGAGGCCTTGGGCTGAAGAAAGGGCATGGAAAGAGAATACACCATTACTCTAGAGAAATTTCAAGCCTTTTGTTAAATGTCTTATGCCCTAGTTTTCTCTCAACTTGAGTATAAGAAACCCTTGGTGTTTCAAGCCATGAGAGTTTGATTAGACACTCCTTGGCTACTCTGGAGAAGAAAAATTTTAGTCATATTGATCAAGAGTTGAGTACTTATGGTTGAGGAAGAGAGGATGTAGGCTCTAGAGAAGGAGGCACCACAAAAAGGTTTAGGTATACTTGTTTTCATAATTTTTATATTTATAATATAAATTTATCTTCTCCACCTTCCCCCCCCAACAATTCTCACATACTTGTTCAAATCTTGTCATGCATGGATAATAAAATTGGTAGGAGTTTGATTTGCCAAAAGATCAATTAGGGTTTTATGATTTCACAATTTACATTTTCTATTTGCTAAACTATAAATGAGAAAGGTTTTATTTGTTTGACTTATGTGCAAGAGTGAAAAGTATTATGGAGTTGGAATTGAATCAACCAAGTTTTTCACAAGACAAGAGACAAACCATGATCTATAGGTATTTAAATTTCTCTCCCTCTTTGCATTTTCATTATGAACATGAACCCTAGGTAATGGTAGATAATAGTCTATCTCTTTGTATGTTAGTGAACTTGATTCACTCACTATGGATTTCACCATTCGTGTAGGTAGAATTATTGTCAACAAATTTCCCATAAATCAAATACTTTAGGGACTCATCCTTCTTTGGCCAACCTGGACATCCAAATCTTGTTATACCTTTTCTTTTCCTCCTTAGTGTACCATTTTTAAGTGGTGGAATAGTGGTAATCCTTATCTCACTATGCTAAAGAGATGATGATAACCCCACTTTAAGGCTCAAACTTTTTCTTGGGCACCAGATTAACATTCTTCCTTTCACAACACATAATATTTGAATAATATATTGAGAAGGTGAAGTCCATTCTTGATGACACTTGATTGTTTTTGAAGTACAATCATGATGATCAAAATGGAAATCCTCTCTAGAAAACATCATATTGAATACAATGTGCCACACATCAATGGAATTTACTATGGCATGAGTGAGGATTAAATGCATTAGAAGTCATGAGGTGATGATAATTTTAGAGGTAGAGGTAATGGTGATGTAGGGAAGGTGGAAGATTGTAGTGAAAATATACAAAGTTTCTACATTCCACATCGTAAAGGTGATGTGAGGATATGAAATGCGGAGGGCCATGATGGAGTAGTGAGACACGACTATTGTATTTTACATTCCGTCCAGAATGTGACAAGGTGGAGATATAGGTTGTGATACATAAAACTAGAGTAAGAATTACACATTCTACATTGCATGAAGAATGTAGTAATGTAGAAATGAATAACACATGAAGGGAAAATGAGGTGAAATTCCAACATTCTGCATTGAATGTAGAATGTAGTAGTGTGGAAATGTGGAATACACTAAGAGGAAATGGGGTAATACTCTCGTATTATTCATTGCATGTGGAATGTGAATAAGATGAAGACTAAAGAATAATTCCACATCACAAGGAAAACTTCAAACTTTGAGTTCAACACTTACCCAATTTAAATTTTCCACTCATAGAGGCCATTTTAAAACGAGGGAAAGTAAGGAAATTTAGGATGGGTGGGAAAACTTGTCAATTGTCATTCACACCTACATAAATTGGATATCATTAAAATATATATCCTTCAATATATTCAATGTGAGATTACATTCATCTTAACTTCATATTTGTGAAGTGGGTGGATGCACAAAGTTGTTGCTCAAAATTGTTACAACGAGAAAACATGATCATTGTTAATTTTAGGAATGTGCACATGATTTTGAAACATGCATGTGTTTCTATTTTAATAGCTTAAACACTTTCGAAACCTCCACATACTCAAGTTGTTAACATCCATGTTGACTTCCACATAGAATATAAATGTGCATGCATTTATGAATACAAATAAAAAACATCGGGACTATCTTTTCTATTAATTTCCCCTACTCGTGGAATTATTTTTTCCATTTGTTCTCCAACCTTCACATGTGTTTTGTTTTTTAATTTATCCTGTATATGGTGAGGAGAAGCATGAGAGGGGTTGGAATCACTGGAACTCAACCTTTTTGATAGAGGAGTTCTCATTTTGAGGTAGGTTTAATTATAAAAATTTAAACAATTTGTAAAAAAAAATGTGATTGTTTAAATACAGTAATTATTTCACTGGGATGTAGAAAAAAATTGATCTAAACCCAAACCCTAACCCCATACAATACCCATAAACAAAAATTAATCAATTTTTAGATGGAATCAAAAACCTAATTAATGAGCTTAGGAATACTAGAGAACTATCTCATCTTTCCTTGGCCACTTCGCTCAACACCATTGTTGCTTCCATTTTCTATGTCTATGGACAATTATCCGATATATCTAAATATAGGGCTAGGATGAGAGAGTATTACTCCAATGTTATGAGTAAGGAAGAGGTGAAATATCTACATATTATTAAAGATATGATTTTCCAAATGTTTATTAACCCTAGAACCAACCACCCCCTTGATCTGAGAAAGAATTACATATTTGCACAAACTAGTGTGCATTTCAACCATTCAAAGACAATTGGATGGCTAGGTGGTTTATGGTATTTAATAATCCTCCTTGTAATAACAAGTAAGTTTCATTGTATTTTCAATGTAAGTTATGGGTTGAGTTTAATATGGGTAGCCATGTTATATTGACATTGGTATGATTACACGGGGTTGGTCTTGGATCTAATTAGGATTGTAAAAGGGTGAGGATTAACATATTAAGAGGGTTGCAAATTCCTAGGAATACACCTAACACAACCCTGCCACTAACCACCTCATTATGGAGACAAGATTCGTGTGACTAGCACTATGATATACACTATGACACATGGTGTACTTTAACATAGTATATTTTTCACATCACCCCATCAAGATCCATTTATAGATGATGTTGGATCTCTAGGGGTAGGGCCTTTAGGAAGTATTGTTGATTGTGGAGAGGCCATGACATCTAGATAGGTTGGGAATTCTAGTCCCAGTTCAATTTTTCCTCATCAATGCTCTCATTGCGAGTATACTTGTTATGGGACGAAAAGTTTTCTTGCATAGGATAGTTTCTAGGATGGGGTTAGTACACAATTTTAAAATATTTTCATTTATTATGTATAAAATTACAATTGACAAGTAATTGGTAAACATAATTTCAAAGTTTGTAACTATATTTAATTGTTTTGCATGTACAACTCCTATGATATGATAGTCCCACATCAAGGGGAAAGATACATATTATCCCATAGTTGATACAACAACTATAGCAACATGTTCCATTGGGGTACATGTTTACGTGTAGGTATTGATATGAATTTTTGTTTTTTCCCCAAAAAGTTAAACTTGAGTTACAAGTAAGAGATCAGTGTATAACTTTAATCATAAATAACTTATAAGAATTACATGTGTCCTTTAGCTAGACATTAATTAAGATCAATGCCAACATAGATGGGGGGATGGGAAGTTGGGACCATGTGCTTTATTTATTGATTGATCTTAGTAGGTTTTAACATTTTTTCCATGTTTCTTTTTTATTTGATCCAGGTGGACATTGATGGCTGCCCACCTATTCCACTAACTCAAAATACAGTTTCCATCTTGGAATTTTTTCTATGGTTTTTCGGGTCCCAAATTTCTAGGGTTGTCTTGAGGCCCTAAATGATGATTGTTTGGCTCGAAAACACCTAGAATGTAGTAGAAAAAAGATGCTAGGCCAAACGAAATGTGTACTCCTCGACCATACCTTTTTGACGAGGTACAAAGCACCCCAAACAAAGATCCTATGCAAAATTCGTTCCCCCGTGAAGTTGACGTATCAACTACACCCATAAGGGCCCACAAACCTTTTTGGCATTTCATCTCTCGGAGTTAGAGTTTTAGATGTTTAGGATTTTCTCATTTATGCTTTATGTTAAAAAGGCCTTTGGAGCCTCATTTTAATAATCTTCTTGTGAATGTATGTAGCCGTCACATCTCTTCTCAGAAATAAGATACCACCATTCTAGTGAGTTCATTTCACTCTGTAATTTCTTTTACAATCTTTGCATATTTCATTCTTTAATACAAATTGAGTATTATTGTATCTATGTGTTTCTGTCCTATTTATCTGTTTCATTTCATTCCCTCATAAACCTAGGTCATTATTTTATTATTAATAAGATGCATAACTTTTACTAAATGATATGACTAATTTATTATAATGAAGGGATCCTTTATTCATTTATTATCTTCTATCTTTAAAGTGATAAAGAAGAGTTCTCTTATTTCTTTTTCTTTCATTTGTGCCTTTTGATTTGAGTATTTGAAAATCCTTTATGTATTCATCGAATGCCCTACCCTTTATGTCACATTTAATTAAGAGTTTATAAATATATTAAAGTAGGCTTAATCCATTTGGTTCTCCATGAATTTATTGCATTTATGAAATTTTGAAGTGCAACTTTTAAGTTATTTACATCTTTGTATGTGTTTTTGTCCTTTGATGATATCTTCATTTATAGGTTGTATGCTAATTTTGAACCTTTTTCTTTTCTTCCTTCTATATCTTCATCTTTTAATTTATGATGTGAATGGTATTCAACATGAAAAGATTTATTAAAGAGGCGTGAGTGTTCACCATTGTAAAATGAATAATTGCAATCTTTAATCATAAGCATTCTCTTTACCTAATTCAATGTTTTTTCCTAACTTTGTCTTATGTATTTGCTTCTCTTTCTCAATGGTTCTTCCCAAACCATTTGATATCACCTTTAATTGTGTTGAGTACCTCATATTAAAACATGTGTCTTTTCATTAAATAGGCATTGTTTATTATTATGCCTAGCCTTCAAAACTCACTTTGTTGGGTATTTCATTTTGATTATGTTAAGGATATTGGTTTTCAACTAATTTTGCTCAAAATTTTCTTTGTTTTTTGATTGTCTAATTTGCATAATATGTTTGTCTCTCAAGCCACATGATGCTATGAATACAATATTTTGATGAAATTGGAAATTGTATGGATAATAATTCATGTACATGATTAGTATGCAAAACAAAATAAATGTGTATATATGTGTCATAATAATAACCAAATTCTATGTGGTATTAGCAATAGTATGTTGTTGCAGAGTTATCTCTCCTACGGATAGGTGAGACCTCAAACTAATTTGCCCAAGAGTAGTGACAAACTGTGGATAGATCACTAATGGTTTCCTTTAGATATGAAGTACACACATTCTATTTATGCTAAAAGAGAAGAGGGAAAAACACACATTTTCCTAATGGTTTTCCTATAGCTTCCCATGGTGATGCAACTCCTAGATCTTCCTGCTGGCTCCTTCAACTTGTGACCTGTACACCTGAAAAAAACCAAAACCTTCTCAAAATCCTTTAAGCATAAAGAGGAAAATTATGTATGAAATATAACCTACGTTGTTGAAGAGAAGATAGATCTACCAATGCAATATATGCAACAAACATAGTGTGAAGGCCACAACAACCCCCCTTTACTTTTTCTTGTAAAATCAAAAGGAAAGGCCCCCCCTACTAAAATTTCATCCCTATTGTCTAATCCTCTACTGTTTGAGCCTAATGTTAATTCTTTGAGGGAGTTAGGGTTCCGATCTTAATTGATGGTTGTCTTGGATGAGTTTGTTGTTGAATATTTTGAGAATGGGTAACTCAAATTATGCATCTTCATGCTTGCATGTTGTGCTTCATGTCTTCATCCTTATTCTTTCATATGTTGATCCTACTCTTATGTTTTGAACTCTAAGTTTGAATCACAAATCACTAATCCTTTCTTTGAGTATAGACTTGGCACATGCAGTATCAAGACACTTATCTACAACCACCATGATTATCGTCAGATAGAACAAAAGCTCATTTATAGATTTTCTTGAAGGAAACAAATATAATATTTATGGCATATTGGAATGTCTCCTTTTAATCGCATGGCTGATATCATTTTTTGTGTTTTGTATGAGCAGGTTCGTAGGGCCACTTCATTTACGTGATTGCTACAACCTTGAGATACTAGTGGGGGAGTCCCTTGATCCTTATCCAAAACCTTGACCTTGACCCTCCACAGGATTCCCCTTATCGGGAAGGAGATTACCTTGGCTTATAGTTGCCCTGAGATCCGAAGCTCCCAAGTCTAGTGGATCCACCTTTTCCTACAGGCTTGTCCCCAAGCCTCTTCATATTGATCTTTATCGGGTTCCTTTTTCATTCTTCCCTCCCTTCGAAAACCTATACCTAAATCTCATTGAGATTCATGGATGTAAGACTTTGTCATGTTGTCACCTAGTTCTTGTTCGCTATTTGTCTCATTTGTATCATGTATAGTGGTCTAGCGTAATGACCTTTTACTTGATCTGGTTATAGTATTTCCCTTCACGATATTATAAATTCCGCCCTATGATATGTTCAAATTGACTAAATGGACATGCGTTTTCCACTTGGTTGACATCGATCTCCTTTTACCATTCGTCACTACTTGTGACATTGATTCGTCAAATGAAGTGCCACCTGCTTTCCCTTCGTCATTTTCCATTTGTCACAACTGAATCGTAGTGTTCTTGACCACCATATGAACTACCTACTCTCCTTGATGCCCAGTTTCTCAAAGCCTATCTTATATGCCTTATTCCTAATTTTGGCCCCTAGGTGTGGAACCTTGATTGGTGGAACCCTGACTGATGGAACCATGAGGGGCATGGAACCTTGACTTTTATGTAATTTGGCCTAATTTCCTAATTTGTATTTTTACTCATAGATATTTTTTATTGTATTATTTATTTCTTTTAATTATAATTTTATTTATTAATTTTTGTAATTATTTATTTCTATTTTACCCTTGGTTTTGACAAAATCACATGGTTTATTTGCCCATGTTTTTTCCCCATGTTTTCCCCTAATTTTACATTAGATATTTATTTTTACATAAGGGAAAACTAAGTTCACTTTAGATATTTATTTTTACATGGGTAAACTATTTGTGTTACATAAACAAACTAGTTGTTAAATGATGTGTTTTGCCCAAGACTTAAGGTGTAATATGTACATCCTTATTTTTCTCATGCTTCCCTATAACTAAAAAAAAAAATTGACTTTTCATTTTTTTTTTTAAATTTAAATTTTCATTTTGTTTTTCTTTCTTACCACCTAAGTGCTAAGTTGTACATACTCACTTTATTTTTTCTGATTTGATTTAGTTTCTTATTGATTTTTATTTATTTTTTTACATTTTCCTCCTCACTCACTAAAACTCAATGTAATATCCCATGAGACCTTCTTCGAGTTCCTCCCCATTGGTCCTCACATTTAGTGCATGGTAATTCCCATGGGAAATTAACATTTAAGTCACACCTCCCTATTTTTTAAGAATCCTTCCTATTATCCCCTACCCTAGGGATAACTAAGGATATCACGTCTCGAGGCCCACAGGTCCTAGACATGGATAGTACCAAGAGCCGGACAGCTTGAGCATGGCCCTAGAGGGCGCCTTTTTTTTCTTCAGTGCAGTCCATTTATCAACAACAACAATATCCATCCCACCAGCATGTTCCTGAAGTAGCAGTAAGTCTTGCTCCATGAGGTAATGATTCTAGGTATCATGGTATGTGTCACTTTGATTCTTGAAGCACTTGAATATGTTGCATTGAATTCTCCTTGATTTCATAATGTTTTCTTGGAAATTATGCTCTTTGAATTGTTTATACCTGGAAGGGTGACATGGTGTCCTATTAAGTTGATCTCCCTTTAGGATGGCTTGCCACTGGGTGGGTATGTGAAAGGTCATCTTCTGTTCCCTCCATACTTACCACTTACCATCTTTATTCCTCTCATCTTCCCCTACCTTTGTTTGGGCATTGGGATTGGCCACGCTAGGAAGGGTTGTACCTTTCCTTGTGGGAAGAAGGGGCTAAAGGCCCAAAGGGTAAAAGTAGTTGGAAAGAGTTAAAAGACAATATGGAAACCTTTGAGATGCTTCGCTTAGGGATTCCTGAGAAAGTAGTAAAAATATTCTCATTAAGAGAAGGGAACCCATAAGATACATAAACACTCAAGGTACTAGTTGGTAGATAGGAGGTCTCATCACGAGCCAACCTATTATGACCATGTGCATGTAGTGGTATGACACTACCACCTATCTGGTCACCAAACTAGGGTAGTGGCTCTTGGTGGAATAACCAAGAGAAAGGGGGTCTCATCATGAGCTAGCCTTCTCATCTCTGTGAAATGTTTGTGGATAACCCTATCACCTCTCGTCATCAAGCCATAACAATGTGCCTCAACTATTCCCTTGAATCACAAAAGAAAAAGATAAAAATCAATGAATCTAAGAGTAAAGGACAATGAATGGGATAGGAAACAATAAGATATATGACAAGGTGCAACTAGCCCTCTACAAAGACACCCACAAGTAAGACTTATATTTCCTTGTTATTACTGCACCCTATACCCAAACGCTTACCCTATGCCACCTCATACACTTACATGACTTGGATTGGCTCCCAACTGAGAAAAAACCGAAACTTGAGGAAGGTTATCCCAATAGGATACCCTGAGACCTTGTCCAAACCTAACTTGTCAAATTGCGTAACATCTTGGAGCATTTGTCTGGGTTAAGGGTGGTTTGATGCATATGTTTGGGTAATTTAATTATTGGATGTGATTTACATGTTATGATCCCTTTGACTTATGAACCCCTGGAGGGCATACTTTTTGTTGTTGTAGGACCTTTTCCGATGGAAAGGTACACGTGAGGGAATGATTAGCTCGGACCTTCATGGGGGCTCAAATCCCACATATGGATGTTGTAACCCCAGCCAAGGGCAAGAAGACATCAGATATTTGCACCAGGAAGAAAGAAGGACATTGCCTTTGGAGGCACCCTAGAAGACCTAGACCTAGGGGGATATACATCTTCCTTATGGACATTGTCCCTTGAAGGCCCAGGAGGTCTCCATCATGACCCTGGACATCACCCAAAGCCAAGGTTTTCATTTTGGAGGGAGTTGCGAGCTTGGTGACACATGTGGGCATCATCTGGGGCCTTTGGAGGCCAAGCGTTCTAAATTCAAGGCCCAATGTTCCACCTTAGGGCCTCAATGTCACCCTAGAAGGGCATGACATCACCCTTGCAAGTGTCTTCAGATGATAATTAATTTTATTTATGTCAAATTTGGATTTTAATGTAAATTGGCCAAGTCGGCCTTATTCTTGAACTAAAATTAATTAAGGGTCAAAGTTTTGTATAAATAGAGATAAAGTACTCTCATTTTATCATCATAACTTCTCACATAAGAGGAAGAGGACTGAAATTTGCGCACTATTTAGGGTTTATTAGGTGAAATTGTGACACAGACATCTCTTTTGGAGTCTTCTACTTGCAACTTGGATCAATTTTGGTGAAGTTAATTGGTAATCTAGTGTTTTCATACATGATTGTTCTTGGTGAAGTAAGTAAATCTTCTTTTTTGTCATTACTTTTGAATGGTTATGGTATATTTTCTTTCTCATGATAAAGATTATGAAATTGCATGCTTGATAAATCCTAGAAGTGAAGAACTTAAGTTACTACTTCTTCACTTTGTATTTGCTATACTTAGCCTAATTGGTTTATATTGACAAGCCTTTATATCCCTAAAGTGCTATCTCTTTAGAGGTTTTGATCAATTGTTATTGCATTTAAATATTTTTTCAACTATCTAAGAAGGAGGAAAACCGCTAGGTCCTAGAAGTGCCTACTCTCTAGTAGCTCACCTCCCCAAAGGTTGAATCTCAAGAAGACTTAAGTAACTACTCTTCTAAGATTCATATTTTACTTGGATAACATAATCATTTTGTTGCTTACTCCAAATGAATGTTTGCTGAACTCTCGACTCAATAACCCTTTAAAGGCACTAGTCCTTACACTCCTTTTGTAGAGATATCAAACCAACACTCAAACCTTGAACCTTCTAGCTTTCACTAACTAAAACTTACCCTAACTTAGCCTAGATAACTAATTTACTTGCTGCTGTTATAGATCACTGTTACAGCCATCTTAGTGCAGAAAATTTTCTGCATAAAGCACATTAAATGCTAGCTAGACATTTCCAAATCAACTTGTGACAACTGATTATCATTCTGCCTAGTAAAAGATACCTTTTCATTGTCTTTTCAAGCAATTTAAAAGCATATTTATTGCAGCTGCTATAAAATACTTATTGTTGCTGTAAACTTTCATGTTGCTGCAATTTTATATCAGCTAGCATATATTTCAAAGGCTTATTGTCTTATTGAAGAAATAACATCATTTTGTACTTGAAACTCCATATTGCAGCTGCTATAAAATACTTATTGTTGTTGTAAACTTTCATGTTGCTGCAATTTTATATCAGCTAGCATATATTTCAAAGGCTTATTGTCTTATTGAAGAAATAACATCATTTTGTACTTGAAACTCCATATTTTGTCTTGTTCTGGACACGTACAATTCATCCATTTACATTTGCTTCATCTATTAAGACACAAATACCTTTTGACTTGAGTGATCAGTGAGAGGGGGGGGGGGGTGCTGGTGGGTATTCTTGCATCCTTGCTTTAGCTTCATCAACCCTTCACTAGGGACGTCTCCCTTGGGGTAATCTTAACATACTCCTAAACAGAAAGGGGTTTCCTATTTAGGTGACAGTTATAGGTCACCCCCTTGTTACGTCAATCTTGCCTCACTTTCCTTGGGATTTGGGAAAGTACAGATTGTGCGATAACATTTTTGGCGCTGTTGTCGGGGATCATCGAGTCAATTTTCCTTGAATGACACTTTTCGGTAAACCTTTATCCAAAGCCTTCATTTTACATAGCTTACTTGGAGACTCCACTAAGGGTGATTCCCTCATCCCTTTGATAATTTCAAGAAGATTATCTGGCAAATCCAAAAAATTCAGGGAGATATACCAATCCTCCCAAGTCTTATAGAAGAAAGCCTCCCTGAGACTCTCCTATAGTAAAATCATTATTTGGAGGAAATATTCCCTTAAACACAATGTCTAATGCTCAAAATCATACCCTTAATCCAAATTAGGTTAATAACCAAAAGAAATGGTCATCCAAACTTTTTAAACTGTTAGACATGACGAACATTCCTGGATACCCTCGGCAAATTCCCCCTAAGTATGAGAAGTGGTTGCCTAAGTTCACTAGTAATGATGTAGTCAACATCGAGGACCATATGAGAAATTTCTGGGACTTTTTTAGCTTCATCCCATCAATGATGATGCATAATATTTTGCAATTAAATTGTTCTTTTCTACCCTATATAATGGCACTAGACGATGGTATAATGGTCTCCCTAACGCTAGCATTACATCTATGGATAAATTAGAAGAAGTGTTCCTCAAAATATGGAGTGTCAAGGAAGACCCTAACATGCTGTTAACAAGGCTCAAAAACATCACAAAATAAGGAAAATGAAACTATTAGGGAATTTCATGATAAATTTGAAAGGCTAATACAACATATCCAAGCAAGACATCACCCTTGAAACAATTTTCTTCTCTTTCTTTACACCAAATATTTTACAGGACAAATGGGTTTCCTTATCAGAGACAAGTCTCCTAGAAAAATCCAAGAAGCCCATGATATGGCTATGAATATTGAAAATAACCTATCATCATCCAAAGTAGAACCTTTCTCTTCCCCAAGAGTCAAGATGAATGCTAAACCCAAAGCAGTCCACAATGTTGAGTCTTCTTCAGATATTGGCGCTAGCTTGGCAAAGCTACAATTGACTGTAGATGGCATGGAAAAAACCCAAGAGTTAATGATGAATATGATTGCCAATATAGAGAGAGCCCAACAACAAGATCCTAGACCTTCTTATAAGGGGAAATTCGAAAGAGGTGTTCAAGGTTTCAAGCCTAAGAATGATCAAGAAGTCCCTAATACTTTATCCCCCACAAATGCGGTAGAGGAGAACCCATGGTGCTTACAATGTAGAGAGTCACAATGGGAGCATGAATTCCCTCTAAATAATGGTGAACATGGTCAAGTAAATATTATCAACCATACCATTGAGGGGCCACAATGTTGCCTTAATATCACAGTTGAAGAACATGACGATGGAATAAAGGAAGCATCCAAGAGGGATAGGATGGAAGTAATCAATAACCTTGATCAAGAGTCAAGAGAGAAGTTAAAAAAAGAAGAATTCCAAGTGTATACTAGAAAAAAACAGATGAACCAACCTCTCTCTACTGGACCTACAACTTCACAACCAAAACCTCCACCTATGAACATATTCCTTCCTAAATATTCTTCTAAGACTGATAAGATTGACTTGAAATTTGACTTGGAAGGTGCATTAGCCAAAATGCATGTGACCATCCCATTGAAGGAAGTTATCAAAGTTCCATCCATGAAAGAAAGGTTCGAAAAGTTTTTCAACATATTGGATGAACCAATAGACCCTCCTATTATGTTACAAGCAGACCATTTTAGGGTTCAACATGATGAACACCCACCCTTCTTTATGTCATTACCGGTGAATAAAAAATGTCTTAACAATTGTATGCTTGACTTGGGAATAGGTGATAACATGATGTCTTTGAAATTCATGGAGCAACTAGGCCTAAAGGCTACACGACCTTATAGAAATGTGTGCAGTTTTGAATCCAGGGTCATACCTACTCATGGGGTAGTTGAGAATGTTGAAGTACACCTTGGTAAATATCTTGAGAGAGTCATCCATATGAATATTGTGGTGGTATATGTCCCTGATGTACGGGGGATGCTCATTTCTAGGAAGTTTGCAACAATGTTGGGTGGTACATTAGAGATGGATTTAACTTATGTCAACGTGCCTATAAAAAATGGGACAATTACACACCTTCCAAATATGCCAATGGCCAAGGTCCATATACAAGAAATTAATGATGATACTAAGATCAGTGAAACACATGAGCCAATTAAGGAAAACCTTCCTATATTTTCTCTAGAGGATTTTCCTTTCACTTCAGAGGAAGATTTTGATGAGATACAATGGCCAAAGACAGAAGAGTATCAACAAATCTTAGATAAATACAAGGAAAAAGAAGTTGGATCTTTCAAGTTACTAAATAAAGGGGATGATGACATATTGATTAAACCAAGTCAACAAGAAGTCATTATAGTTGAATCCCACTCTCCTCCCTAAAGATAATACACTAGGGTTATATAGGGAACAACGAATTTTGAAGCAAAAGAATATCAAGAGGGAGATAGAGTATGGATGTGGGACACTAAGAAGGGTGAGACTAACAATGTTAAAGGGAATGCAAAATTTTGGCTTGGACCTTTCAGAATCAGAATGATGTCAGTCAACAATGCCTAATATTTGTTTACAATGGAAGGAAGAAAGCGTCCATTACCAGTTAGTGGATTCCTCCTCAAACCCCATCATGGGGTAGAGACTTGACTTCACAGGTAAGTACATGTAAGTTAGATAGATATGCATTTGCATCCATTGTATATACCATCTTCATATCATGATAGTATAGTTGTAGTTACATTTACATATTATTTTGTCTCACTTTTATATATGTATGCTCATGATCATATGTTAGATTAGAGATGTTCCTTATTTCATTATATCATATATGAACAACGGGTGATATCACCACCCTAAGGATTAATAATACATTTTGTTGAGATTTAGCAGGCACGGGTGATACCAAAGATGGTGAGGTTCTCATGCACTCTACAGTGAGCACATATCCCCGAGTTGGAGTCAGATTTTATCCCCTACCCCAGGGATAACTAAGGAGATCACGTCTCGAGGCCCATAGGTCCTAGACATGGAGTAATGAGAGATGAGCGACTTGAGCATGGACCCAGAGGGCCCATTTTTTTTCTTCAGTGCATTCTATTTATCAGTTGCAGTAGTATCCATCCCACCAATATGTTCCTGAAGTAGCAGTAAGTCTTTCTCCATGAGGTAATGAGTCCAGGTATCATGGTATGTGTCACTCTGATTCTTGAAGAACTTGAATATGTTTCATTGAATTCTCCTTCATTTCATAACGTTTTATTGTAAATTATCTCTTTGACTTGTTCATACTTGGAAGGGTGACATGGTGCCCTAGTAAGTTGATATCCCTTTAGTATGGCTTGCCATTGGGTGGGTATGTGAAAGGTCATCTTTCATTCCCTCCATACTTACCACTTTCCATCTTTATTCCTCTCATCTTCCCCTACCTTTGTTTGGGCATTAGGATTGGCCACACTAAGAAGGGTTGTACCTTTCCTTGTGGGAAGAAGGGGTTAAACGCCCAGAGGGTAAAATTAGATGGAAAGAGTTAAAATCCAATATTGAAACCTTTGAGATGCTTCGCCTAGGTATTCCCAAGAAAGAAGTAAAAATCTTCTCAGTAAGAAAAGGGAACCCATAAGATACATAAACACTCAAGGTACTAGTTGGTGGATAGGAGGTCTCATCACGAGCTGACCTATTATGACCATGGGCATGTAGTGGTACAACATTGCCACCTATCTAGTCACCAAACTAGGGTATTGGCTCTTGGTGGAATAGCCAAGAGAAAGGGGGTCTCATCACGATCCTGGCTTCTCATCTCCGTGAAATGGTTTTGGATAATGTTGTCACCTTTGGTCATCAAGCCAAGACAATGTCCCTCAACTATTCCCTTGAAGCACAAAAGAAAAAGATCAAAAGAAATGAAGCTAAGAGTAAAAGGAAATGAATGTGCTAGGAAACAATAACATCTATGACAAGGTGCAACTCTCCCTCTACAAAGGTACCCACAGGTAAGACTTACATTTCCCTGTTATTACTGCACCCTATTCCCAAACACTTACCCTATGCCACCTCATACACTTACATGACCTGGATTGGCTCCCACCTGGGAAACACCCCAAACTTGAGGAAGGTTATCTCAATAGGACACCTTGATACCTTCTCCAAACCTAACTTGTCAAATTGCATAACGTCTTTGAGCATTTTTCTGGGTTAAGGGGGGTTTGATGTACATGTTTGGGTAATTTAATTATTGGATGTGATTTACATGTTATGATCCCTGTGACTTATGAACCCTAGGAGGGCATACTTTTTGTTGTTGTAGGACCTTTCCCAGTGCATAGGTACATATGAGGGAATGATTAGCTTGAACCTTTATGGGGTCTCAAAGCCCACATATGGATGTTGTAATTCCAACCAGGGGCAAGAAGACATCAAATATTTGCACTAGGAAGAAATAAGGACATTTCCTTTGGAGGCACCCTAGCAGACCTAGACCCAGGGGGATATTTCTCTTCCTTATGGACGTTGTTCCTTGAAGGCCCAATATGTCACCATCATGACCCTGGACGTCACCTAGAGCTAGGGTTTTCATTTTGGAGGGAGTTGTGAGCTTGGTGACATGTGTGGGCACCATATAGGGCCTTTGGAGGACAAGAGTTACATTCTAGGCCCAACATTCCACCTTAGGGCCTCAACGTCACCCTCGAAGGTCATGACGTCACCCTTGGAGGTGTCTTCAGATGATAATTAATTTTATTTATGTCAAATTTGGATTTTAATGTAAATTGGCCATGTCGACCTTATTTTTACCTAGAATTAATTAAGGGTCAAAGTTTTGTATAAATAGAGATAAATTACTCTCATTTTATCATCATAACTCCTCACACAAGAGAAAGAGGACTGAAATTTGCACTCTATTTAGGGTTTATTGGCTGAAATTTTGATGCGCACCTCTCTTTTGGAGTATTCTACTTGCAACTTGGATCAATTTTGGTGAAGTCAATTGGTAATCTAGTGTTTTCATGCATGATTATTCTTGGTGAAGTAAGTAAATTTGCTTTTTTTTCATTACTTTTGAATGGTTATGGTATATTTTCTTTCTCACGATAACAATTATGAAATTTCATGCTTGATAAACCCTAGAAGTGAAGAACTTAAGTTACTACTTCTTCACTTTGTATTTTCTAGACTTAACCTAATTGGTTTATAATGACAAGCCTCTAAAGACCTAAAGTGCTAGGTCTTTATAGGTTTTGATCAATTGTTATTGCATTTAAATATTTCTTCAACTATCTAAGAAGGAGGAAAATCACTAGGTCCTAGAAGTGCCTACTCTCTAGTAGCTCACCTCCCCAAAGGCAGAATCTCAAGAAGACTTAATTTACTACTTTTCTAAGATTCATCTTTTACTTGGATAACATAATCATTTTGTTTCTTACTCCAAAGGAATGTTTGTTGAACTCTCGATTCCATAACCCTTTAAAGGCACTAATCCTTACACTCGTTTTGTAGAGAGATCAAACCAACACTCAAATGTTGAACCTTCTAGCTTTCACTAACTAAAACTAACCCTAAGTTAGCCTAGAGAACTAATTTACTTGCTGATGTTATAGATCACTGTTCCAACCATCTTAATGCAGCAAATTTTCTGCATAAATCACATTAAATGCTAGCTAGACATTTCTAAATCAGCTTGTGACAAGTGATTATCATTCTGCCTAGTAAAAGCTATCTTTTCATTGTCTTTTCAAGCAATTTAGAAGCATATTTCTTGCAACTATTATAAAAAACGTATTGTTGTTGTAAACTTTCATGTTGCTGCAATTTTATATCAGCCAGCATATATTTCAAAGGATTATTGTCTTATTGAAGCACTAACATCAATTTGTACTTGAAACTGCCATATTTTGTCTTGTTGTCTTGTTCTGGGCAGGTACAATTCATCCATTTACATTTGCTTCATCTCTTAAGACATAAAGACCTTTTGAATTGAGTGACCACTGAGAAGGGGGTATTCTTGTATCCTTTCTTTAGCTTCATCAACCCTTTAGGTAACTAGGGATGTCTCCCTTGGGGTAATCTTAACATACTCCTAAACAAAAAGGGGCTTCCTATTTAAGTGACACTGATAGGTCACCCCCTTGTTATGCCAATATTGCCTCACTTTCCTTGGGATTTGGGCAAGTACAGATTGTGCAATAACACTTCCTATCTTCATGGAATCTCTCCTCCCTTTCTCCTGAACACCTTAGAAAATATTTGAATATTTTTCCGCAAGACTAAGCCATAAGAGAATTAAAATTAGCCTTATTATAATATTATTTAATTGGTATTTGAAATGGCTCATCGAGAGAGCTCATCAGAACATCCAATTAGATTCAAACCTTTTGCATGTCCCGACCAGAGCATTCTGATGAGCCTAATGGAGGGGTTGTATTACTTTAATATTATATTAATATTTAAGAGTTTTTGTCATCGGAAGCCTAGCTCACGAGAGAGCTCACAAAGAGTGTGTCGTCGGGAGTCTTCATCATCAGAGAAGTTATAAGGACTTACCGCCTCCCTTACCCAACCTTCCGATGACCAACCCATACAAACCATGCATTATTTAATATTCTTTTGGGAGGGTTATGCTAATATATTTGTGGGAAAATGTGGAGGGATAATATTTTAATATTATTTAAATCCCATGGGAAGCCCATGCCATTAGGAGTGTGAGCTAGAGTGTGAATAAGATGTCATCGTTGAAGAAGTTTTTTTTCCAAGAGAAAATTGCTCAAATTTATATATGGTATAAATTTCTTTACAAAGCAAACTGCCAGCAACACCGAAACAAGGACAGTGAACATTCAGAGAGGAACCGAAACAAGCAAAAACTGCCAAGGTGGAACAACCCAAAAGAAGAGGGACAAGCAGGCAAAGAACCCAAATAACCATCCAACAACAAATAGGAAACAACCAACATCATTCAAAGACATTTATAGAGGAGATAGGGCTCACTATCCCTCTATCCCAATGGAAAACCAAGAGTCTACCAACCGCTTCATTTAAAGCCCTCTTCGAGAGGGCGTCCGCCTCTCTATTGTGAGATCTGGAGATGTGGTGGAAGTTGACGTCGGTAAATGATTTAGACAGCTCCATTGTTTTTCCCTTCCAGCTATCATTGTGGACCATTTGGAGCTTGGAATTTTGAGAAATCAAATCTATGATAACTCGCGAGTCATCGTTGAAGAAGTTACTAAGGTTTACCGTCTCCTTTACCACAAGACCCTGACGACCATGCATATTTTAATGTTTTTGGAAGGTTAATTTACTATATTTTCTTGAAGAATGTGTATGCATTGAAATTACATTATTTTAATATTATTGTTGGAGGGTGTGCACTCATAAGGAGGGGGATTATTATATTAATATTTATATTTCTTCATCGTTGGAAGTTACCATAAGGATTTACATTAACCCAGACTTACCTCACCCCCGACCTACCATCCCGACAACCATGCTTCATGTTGATGGAGGATTAAATTAATATTATTATTGAAGAACGTGCACACATCCAAGTTGCAATAAAATTAATATTATTTTTGAAAAACATGCACCCATTAGAAATGGAATTATTTAACATTTACTTTTGTGGGGAAATTACCGTCGTCGAATGTGAGATGGAGTGGAAGATAGAGTGTGTTGTCAAAAGCTTGGAGCTTAGTCCATTGGAGTGGGCATGCACCACTCATGTCAACGACGAAGACTTTGGGTTGGGGCGAAGACTTAACGATGAAGTCTCTGGGAAATATTATATGGTGAAATATCATATTGTTGAAGACTTTGGGAATTTTATTTCCACAATGAATACTTGGGACTATGTCCCATTTTGGTGGGGGGATTTATTATTATTATTATTATTGTTTATTTATTTACTATTTACTATTTATTATTTATTTTTATTAATTTTTAATTTCATGGGGGTGGGGAATATTTTATTACTTTTTTATGTTTTATTATTTTTTTATTTTCACATTAGTGGTGGGTAATTAGATTACTTTTAATTTAATTTTCATTAATTTTCATGTAGGTTAGGGGTAATTTTATTAATTGTAATTAACATAGGTTAATGTAATTAATTTTGTAATTTCCTATTTTATTTTTATTTTTATTTTATTTTCCTAATTTTTAGGAGGAAAATTAGCCAAAATTATATTACAAGCCCTGGTTCCTATGCCTTCTTTAGGTTCTTATTCGAATTATCTAAAGGGGATAAAACAATTTAAAACACTAAGTGTTGGATTCTCTTATGCATGTGGGATTTTTATTTGCAGGTTAAGGATCAACAACCCATATTCACCCACATGCATGATTAAGGGCTGCTGAGCACAATTTTCCAAACATGCATATCTTGGGCTACACGTGTCAGAATTGAGCCCATCATACCTCGTTGGAAAGGTATCAGATTGAAGAATGAAGTGGCATAGGTCTTCAGGCCATATAAGTGACAAAGAATGTTAGAAAATGAAGAAAACAACATACTACGAATTTGGGGAGGAAATTGATTGGGTAAATTTCAAGCAACCATATCCGGGGATACAGGCAACAAAATCAGGCCCGAGATAGCTCACGATAAAGATGGAAGAGAGAAGAAAAATATGGTATAGAAAATGTTGATATATTGAAGGTCTATGTTATCAAAAAATTCAGAACACAAAAGATGCTCGAATTTAATTTAAGAACGAGTTATGCAATGTTCAAACAACCGTAACTCTAGCTACAAGATTCGAAATCGGAGCAACAAGAGAACGATTGAAATCCAAGAGAGAGGAGAAGAATCCACAATGATCTTAATCTGTAGACAAACTCCAAAAACATACAAAAACATCATGATGAATATAATCAGATACCAATAGGTGGAGTCAATAACATTCTTAGATGAATATCATTTGTAAACTGCCCGAGGGAGAGAATAACCACTTAAGAGTCTCTTCAACTTCTGTTTGTAACCCCTGCATATAAATTTTGAAAATATAAAATAATTTTGAATTATAAAATGAAGAAATGAAAGGGAAAATGAAATGAACAACCATGAGAGTTGAAGAGTCTCTATGTTTTATAAAAGAGAGATCACTGAATGTAAAGGGGATTTTTTCTCTTTGTAAATGATAGACACTATTCTTACTTCGGAATAACTAAATAGAAAGAGCAATTATAGAAATTATGAATTTTGTGAATGTATTTGAGACTCTTCTTAGTGCATTTATCTTGTGCTTGAATACCATAGAATTTTGTTGTGTGAACTATTTCTTCACTTTATTCTTGATGCTCATGTTGTCATATGTTTCCTTATGAGTATGGAAATAAGGTTATGAATGCATTTTACAACTAATTTTTGTTGTATATGTAGCATTATTATTATCACCTAGCATTGGCATACATGAACTATTTATGGTTCTAGTGGTATTATCTTTTGCCATACTCATCTATTAGTTTTGCTCTCAGGATAGGGTATAAGTAGTTAGGATAGATTAGTTTCCTTTTAGTTTAGATTATATTTAGAGTTAATTAGGATTCTTTGGGGGACAGTTCATTATTTTTCCCCTCTTTATTATTTTAATTATTAGTGGAAACCAGTCCCACATACTGGTCGAAAATGCCATCCATAACGAGAGTAGGTCTAATTGGGACCTGCCATCACGCGTTCTCCCTTACTTGCTTGACAAGCCATTTGGGCCCATCAACACATAGATCACACCAAATTGGATGGGAAAACCATAGATATATATTAATCTAAGTAAACGTACATCAAGTGAAGATACCTTGATACTTGTTGAAGCACTCCTCTAGCTCCAAGCTCTTTGAGACTTCCTTCATGAGCCTTATTCAACAATGAGATCTAAACTTTGAAGACTATAAAAATATCTCCTTGGATATTTTGGTAGCATAAGCTTGTATTAAACTGTCTTGAGATTGTCTTTACCTCTTTATTTGGCCTTATTTTATATATTTATGGAGGAGCTTATGGATATAGGTTCAACAATTGAAACTTGATGAGTAGAAGGTCAGACACAAGTTCGAAAGCTTATGATGCATCATGACTAGCCTATCTCGATCCGAATTTCTTGAAATTTCTCAATTTTAGAAGATTCAAGAGGTAGTCTCTTGTTGCACAAGGGAAACTAGTGAACGGTCGCATGTTGCAAGAGGGAAACAAGAGATCGATCACAACTTACAAGAGAGAAAGGTGTGACCATGCACAAAAACAAGGACTTTTGAGTGATGAAAAGTATTATTTGGCAGGGTGAGATCAGTAGATCCTTGATGTGGCCTAGGGTGACAAATTGAAGTATAATATATACCCCCTAATCATTATGATTTCAAAAGAGGAGCTAATAGAAAAAATACATTACCAATAATACATAGCAATGACATAAGCAAAGAGCTCATATAAAAATGAACTAGTGAGTATATACAATAACCGTCACACACACACACACACACACACACACACACACACACACACATCATCCCTGAGGTAGGAATACTCATTCTTGGATGAATAAGAAAGCATGGCTTCCAACAAAATACAATGTGGATCCATGAAATGATATGCAAGATCATGGCCATACAAAAATACACGGTGGATCCATGTCATAAAATATATCATAGCCATGAGAAAATATAATGTAGATCTATGTTGCAGTATACATGTTGGCAGCCAAATATTCATGTCAATGTATGTCATGGTCAAGGGATAAATTTTTCTGTAGCTGCCTCCTTCTCCTTACAAACATTTTTATCAATTTTGGCTTTGAAACGATTTATTGGACTAGATGTTTGTAAGAGTTCACCATTTTTAATCTATCATTTGTTTTTTTCAATTTCATGATTGAAAGCATGAAATTAGAACAAAATTTGGTTTGAGTGGTCATCATACAGTGTGTGGATTTTTCTTTTTTGCAAATGGGATCACACCTAAAGGGCATCTACATTTTCATAAACCTTAAAGTTTGTAAGCCTATCATTTTCATTTATTTATCTATTACCACAACACTTGAGTTATCCACCTTGGGATATATGACTTAGTCATTTATATCTTTGATTATATGGTTTTCACATTTAAAATATACATGATTGCCCAACTAGCATAAATTTGGTTTAATTCAAAATATGAATACTACCCCTAGTAGTCGTATATCACGGTCTCGTTGTCTTGGTACAAGACTAGAACACTTACCTTCAAACATCACCCCTTCGTCCTACATAGCTCAGGCCTGCATTCATTTTTTCAAGTGGTAGTTTTTGGTGCTTTGGGGTTTGGCATTCATTTCATAGAGTGGTTCTCTATTTTGCGTGTCCTCTAGTTACTACCCACTCAATGCTCTGAGCGGTTGTTATGGTGACTCTCGAAATGCTAAGGTATCGGGTTTCTCCCGAATATGTAGACCTCACCCTACTTTTCGCGTGTTGGATAACACAACCCACCTCTCGCTACCCCTGTTGTTTTTGTGTGACCATATCAATGGCGTCCATTGTGAGGATCGAGCCCAACGGTTCATAGGATCTCCTCTCACATGACAATGTTGTGGATGACCTTTTGGCATATGGTTGGGATGGTTTCATCATACGGTTTGAGGGTTACAACCTCCCAGTAGCCCAAGCTTTCACTCAGACTTTCGATGGCACCAGAGCTAAAATTGGGGATTTGTAGCTAGAGGTGACCGAGGGTTCCATTGCAGAGGCTACAGGACTATCCCAAGAGGGAGATCGATGGTTTAAAAACATCAAAATTGAAGGCGTGCCTTGGAATTTACTCATGGCCTCCAAGAAATCGCAATCCTATGTAAAAGGTACACCTATTATTCTTTTTAAGCCACGATGGCATGGCTTTCTCTTAATGCTTAAGCAATTTATTACCTGTGAAGGTAGATATGGTTTGGTCTTCTTGTATCATGTTCGCTTACTGATGGTTTTTCTATGTTTCAATTTGAATATGCCATTTTATCTTCTTAGAAGACTGCAGAGAATGGCTAAGTTATATCAGAGACAGAAATTGAATCCCCAGTCAAGCCTATTCCAACATGGCCTCATCTGAATCCTCGTGGTTGCGCATCTGTCTAAAACTGGGGATAGTTGGGAAAATTTCTTGTTTAGAAATAATTTTACCTGACCTGAAAATGTAACAGAGTCACCTTTGCATCTCGATGAAGACCCCAATCCCTGCCGATCTAACCACGGTATTGAAAAACTATATGTTAATCTACAAGAAGGCCCTGCGTCCATAGAACAAACCTCTATTATTATCCAGAAGAAATCCAAAGGCAAGAATCCACGATGTGATTTTATTCCCATAAAGTCTTTGGAAGAATTTTTAGATGATTTAAAAGATGAGATTCCTATTGTTCCTACTCATGAGCCGATTTGGGTTGTATTAAATGAATCAAATATCAAGAAAAAGGGTAGGTATAAGAAGAAGAGTAGTCCAGATATAAATTTTGCAAATAAGAGACTAGGACGATTCATATCTACAAATTTGAAAAATCGACAGCGTGATCATTAGAGATCGATCCCTATGATTGAGGTCGATAATCGTTTTTCTGAGGATGAGATAGATAATTTCATTGCTCATGAGGATATATATGACTAGATTCTGGGGAATGATATCGATACTAATACAACTCAGTTCGATTTCGTTTCTAATCTCCCACCATTCCTAAAGAAACAAGAGGGTTTTTCTGGTATACAACATGATGTGAAACAAATCACAGGACAAATTAAATTTCCCTCTGCATAACAGGTTTGACCTTTGCCTACCATAGAACCGGTTCACTGGGAAAAATGTTTTGATCAAATTGAGAGATATTACCAGGATGTACCCTATCTTCAGGCACAAATGAACCAAATGGTAGCATGAAATTCAGTGCTCAAGAGGGAAAATGACGAGTTGAAAGCCCGCGTTCGATCAAATACAAACATGGATAACAAGAAGATTAAGTGGTCTGGTAATGTCATCATTAGAAACTGAACAAACTTCAACACCATTATAAATTCAGACTTATCATATGCATCTCTATCAAATATCTGAAATGGTAAATAGTTGTTTTGATTTGATTCTGTGGAGAAACAATAGATAGATTCACTTTTGATTTTATTTTTATTTTGAGACTTGCTACATAATTGAAAGATTCTATAGCTAGTCTATTTAAAGTTATTTGTTTGTATTATTATCTAAAATCTGATTTTGTTTTGTCATTTCAGGTAACAACAGATTATGATGCTAATTTTAAGGAAAAGGAATCATGGCTTAAGCGTTCAATAGCTTAGTAATTTCTCATTTCAAAAAAAAAGAAAAAACGTCATTAATGTAATTATTTTTTATTTGAAGACTCCTATAGGAGTATCTTTTTGTTACTCTATTTTTGTAAAAAAAAATATTTTCAGAGATCTTCCTCTATCATGTATGATAAGAGGTAACAGATCCAAGACATGTTTAAATAACTATTGTTGCCTGTTGTTAGGGAACATTTTTTTGGACCATAGAATGGACATATAATTTTGGAAGTGATATGAGAAAGCAGTTTGTTGTTGGCTTTAGACCTATGTAAATTGTGAAGTGTTTGTTGCATTGTATTCTCCTATAATTTCTATGTTATGAAATGTTACTTGTGTTGATTTAGATTTAGTCTTTTCTTCACTTGATATTTTATATCATTGATTATCTAAATGATGTCCATTATCTTTTGGTCTAGTTTGTACCTGTGATCGATCAACTATTTAGGTGTTTTTGAGTTTACTTCTGATATTAAATGGTTGATAACATCAATGGCTAGGATTGAGATTTCTTTCATTCTCAGCTATTGGTTATCTTGAGGTCACAAGATATATAATTATTTATCTTTTTGCTGTTATAAATTCACTCCAAAATATGAAACATTTCCTTGAATTTATTTAGGAAGTATTATGATTGTTTTTGTCATAGGTTTCCACTTAATGCAGGACAAACATGATCCCACACAAAACAGAGACATGAACTTAGTTTATTATTGTTGATCAACTAGAGGTTAGTAGATGTATTGTTTTCTTTTATTTAAAGTTGTTTGTATATGAATGAACAATGATTGCATTACTTAGATGTTAATTATCTTTGATTGTTTTCATTATATCATTACAATCACATTCATTTGATGTTTATTAGTTTGATATTTAGAGCATTAGTACAAGTTTTGTTCATACTTAATCTTGTTTAGAAACATCATGTCAAACAACTACTTTCGCAAGGTTTTATTCAAACCTTGTAAACTGTATATAATCATTTTACATTAACACACTTAGCTGAACATTTGTAATTAATGTATTGATTGTTAGAATCATATCTTTAGTTAGTTTATTTCCTTTAGTTTTCTTTAGGACCCTAGTTGGCTAACGGAGCCATAAAACCCGTCAGGTTAGATCATACTAAACAACTTGGGTTAAATAGACAACCCTGGTCCTAATCTATCCTTCCCGTTGATGGTGTGTCATAAACGACTGTAAACAAATGGCGCTAAAAGGAGGGAATGAAATTCATTGATTGCATGTGGAGGTCCCAAGACTCCCCCAAACAATCGTTCTCCTGTCGTAATGTGTATTCTCTCAGATAATAATGTTACACTTGATCCAGCTACTACCTCAAACACCACTCTTGGCATTCCTGTCGAACCATAAGAACTCAAAGTGCTTTATCTTGAATCCAACAACCTGGTAGACAACTTAATCAATCCCTTGATTTCACAAATTGTCAAGAACAACCTCAAGACACTGGTCTACCTAAAAACCCTTTAGGCAGTAATATTACCAATCCTGTTGAAGCACTTATTCTTGGGGCTGGAGGATCTGGTATTCCACCATCCCCACCTGGTTCTTCTCCATCCTCTTAGGGAGGACAAGCCTTGGATGAAGGAAGTTCTTCATATGAACCATTTCAACCTTCAGCACCACCGACTCCCATGGAAAACAAAAATAATACCATCAGACCTTGGCTCGATCAAGATGTCATGGAAGTACCTGGACCCCAACACCTGTTGCCCAAACATCTGGAGAAATGGCTACCCAAATTTGACCCAGATTCGTGTTGATTAAGGTTGGTTGTCATTGACGTCAACCCTTGAAGAAAGCTTCGCAGCATAAAGGTTTGGGTAATGGACCCAAGATTTTTTGATTTAAAGATGACTCATCATTGTCTTGTCATGGTTGATAAGAAGTAAAGATGGATGAACTCCAAAGTGGTCCCCTTATGGTGAAATCCCTCACGAGAAGACGCTTTATGGAGTAAGAGAACCCATTCTTAGTTGTGGAATAATGATATCCTAGATAGATAGTTCTTGTCATTCCATTTTCGGTGGTATGTGGAATGTCACATAACTCCTCACGGTTAGAGAGTTATGGCCATGAGAAGTTGGAGACCCCAGGTTTGGGTAACTGACCCAAGTTTGTTTGATGGATAATGGTATGAGTTATGATATATTTTCAGATAATACTATTCTATATGGATAGTACATTTCATTCCATTTCTGGTGGTATGTGGAGTGTCACATAACTCTTCACAGTTTGAGAGTTATGGCCTTACGAATTTGGGTGACCCTCATATGTCATCTAGAAGCCCCAAAGGGTCAAAGTAGTCAAAGTGGTTTAAGAGATTTTAAAAGGTAAATAATAAAGTGAAGTAATGAGTGTATTATAATTCAAAGTGAATACAAAATAAATTATTTCAATAATAAATTTAATGGATAAATTAGAAGTTGGTTAACCCGAAAATAAGGAAAGTGGGGCCAAGTGACCTAGAAGATGTTTTTAAAGAAGCTACTTGGAGAGTATAAATAAGAGGCAAGGTTCTCTCATTTTAATAAAACTTGAGAATATTGAATATCTATAGGTGTCTAAGGTAACCAAGGATATCTAATACAAAATTATGAGGTAAGGTGAAGAAAAGAATGCAGAAATGCAAGGAAGGACAAATTCTTTTGATGGTGCTTTCTAAGGTATGTTATTTATAGGCCATCTCACCATTTTTGCTATAATGTTTTTTATATAATGATTCAGACCGTGAAATTTCTATGCCATTGAGAAGACATATCCAAGTATTTGTGGTAAAAAATTTAGTTTGTGGGTCATTGTATTTTTGGAGTTACACTCCGTGGAAAATAGGGTTTGTGGCTAGTCCTGAAACTAGTCAAAAACAGGTGTTTTGGGTAAAAACGTCATAACTTCTTCATAACAGATCCAAATTCAGTGAAACCAAATGTTTTGGTTAGGGTAAATACTTTAGTATGTTTTGTAATATTTTTAGATCAATTAAACAAAAATTCTGTGCGTGGCACGCTCTACAAGGTCGCTCTCTAGAATAAGCCAGAATTCAGCAAGGTATGTCATTTTTTCTATAACTCCTTTTATGAGAGGTTCCAAGTAGTGACACCTGGAGGAATTGCATAAAACACACTGAAGAACATTGTGTATCAGTTTCAGATCTTTATACATTATAGGTACAAAGTTATGATTACTTCAAGTTAGGGTTGTTGACTAATCCAAAACTAGGGATGCGAGACTAAAGAAAAGTTTGATGAAAATGCTAGTCTCTTGTTGTTGAATTTAAGGAAGGTTTACATGAATGTGATCATATACAGCAAGTCTATTACATATCTACAAATCAGATTTGGATGATAAAATTGATGAGGGTTTTTGGTTGAGGTACATGTTGAGTACATGGTTGAGACAAGTAGTTGATAAGTTGGCACATACATGAGGTGTATAGTTGATGATGTTGGTACATATTGATGGGTCATAGTTGATGACTAGTTGACAAATGATTGGTACATAATTTTTACATGGTTGGATGCACTTGTTTATGGTACAAGTTGATTATAGGTTATTTGGTATAGGTTGGTGCATGGTTGCTGCACTTGTTTATGGTACAGGTTGATTACAAGTTGAGGTACAGGTTGATGCATGGTTCATATTTAATGGTACAAGTTTACAGTGGTATATCTCACAGTGACAAGTTGACAGTGGTTACATCATTCTACTTCTACTTCAGGGTGGCAGGACGCGGCAAAGATAGGTGGTTGTAGCCACCTTCCGGTTGTAGGCAGAGAACATAGGGGGTTGTATCCTCCTTATGGTTGTAGCCAGAGAATTGGGGAGTTGGAGCTTCCCTTAGGTTGTAGCCTAAGAAACTAGGGGGTTGGAGCCTCCTTTCAGTTGCAGCTGGAAAACAAAGGAATTTGGTGCTTCCAATGAACGTAATTCTTCAAGACATATAAGAAAAAACATTCAGTGGTTTTATCCTGATTTGGGTTTACACGTAAAACACTGGTGTACTGTGTATGTGTATGTTCATTTGTTCATTTCTTATTTACTCTGCAGTTATTGGATGATAATGCTTCATTGATATAACACTTGGATTATATGGTTAAAAAGGATTAAATTTCTCTATTACTGATTCACCCCCCCTCTCAGTAATCCAACCATTAGTATCAGAGCAGGTTCCTTCAGAAATTAGTTTAACCATTGAAAGGTAGATCATGGAGAGTACCAACTCATATAAAAATGGAATACCATAGTTTGATGGATAGAAGTATGCTTTTTGGAGCATAAGGATGAGGACATATATACAGGCACAGGGATTTCAAGTTTGGCAATCAATTGTAGATGGATACACAACACCAATAGTTCCACCAACAAATGACAAAGCAGTAAAACTCAGTGGGAATAATTCCAAAGCCACAAATGCACTTTTGAATGGTCTCAGTGATATGGTATTCACCAAAGTTGCACACTGTAAATCCGCTAAAGAGATTTGGGACAAGCTTCAGAACATTTATGAAGGAGATACATAAGTCAAAGAAACAAAGCTTCAGACTTATAGAGGTCAGTTCGAACAACTAAAAATGAAGGAAGATGAAGATATCGCAGCCTACTTCTTACGAGTTGATGAAACAATGAATGCAATCATAGGTTTGGGAGAAGAAATTGAAGAATGTGTAATTGTTCAAAAGATACTAAGATCTCTTCCTATGAGATTCAACCCTAAGATATCAACACTAGAAGAAAGATCGGATCTGGACTCAATAAGCATGGATGAACTGCATGGAATCTTCACATCATATGAAATGAGAACTGAGCAGGAAAATCTAGATGTAAAAGAAGAAGCCTTCAAGGCATCCAAAATATCAAAGAAAAATAAAAAGGAACAAGAAGAATATAGCAGCAACAATGATGCCTCTGAAGATGATAAAGAAGTGGCCAACTTCGTCGAAAGACTGAACAAGGGAACGAACGATAGGTATAGAGGTAATATCCCTTTAATTTGTTTTAATTGTGATGGTATTGGTCATTTTGCTAACAAATGTCCTCATAAGAAAAAGAGAAATGATGAAGGCTACTCAAAAGGAAAACACACATATAAAGGCAAAAGAACTACAAAGAAAGTTTTCAAGAAAAGATTATACACCAAAGAAGACATCTCATCATCAAATGAAGATGAATTTAGTGACAATGAGACAGGAAGAGTTCTATTCATGGCAGTAAAAGACTCTGACAAAGAAGACTCTGAAGAAGAATATGAATAAGCTGAAGAAGAATGTGAAGAAGTTGAAGAGGAAATTGAAGAGGCAGAAGTTGACTATCGAGAAGAATTAATGTTTGCCATAGAAGTTATCAGAAGAGAAAAGAAGAAAAACAAGAAATTGCAAGCAGAACTAGACAAGAAAAAGGACACTCGAGAACTAGAACAAATGATCATAAAATTGAAGGTTCAAATAGAAGAAGATAAAAGAATTGAAGAAGTACTCAAAGAACAACTAGAAGAAAATGACAATATCATTGGAAACTCGGAAGCAGAGGTTGTCACACTAAGAAAGGATTTTCAAAATAAAAATATGCAGAATAGCTCAAAAGTTCTGAATGACATTATCAATAGTAAAAAATCTCATCTTGACAAGTCTAGACTTGGATACAATTAGACAGAAAATGGATTAAGCTCCAAAACAACAGAGCAAGAAACAAATCCAAAGAGCTATGTAGAAACAATCAAAGAGGATAGGAAGATATAAAAGGAAGATTACAAGGACACTCCTCCACCAAGAAGATTCAGATTTCAGAATCAACAACAGACATATAGGCCTCAAGAAGAAGAAGGATTCATAAGAACACCTCCTTTCAGAATATCGTCAACTCCCAGGTATCAAACTATATTTTTTGGTTTATGTTATGCATGTAATAATTTTGGACATAAAGCTGTGAATTGCAGAGCTAACAACATGAACAGTAACAACTTTGAGAGTTATACACAAAGGGATTATTCAAGGAGACATAGTGACACACAAAGAAGAAGTTACAACAAGTTTGAATATTTGAGCACTGAAGTGGAATGTTACAAATGTAACCATTTTGGACACATGGCCAAGGATTGCAGAATGACAGTCCCTCCTAAAGAACCTCAACAGAATAACAACAGTCACAGACAAGAACCTTAGAAAACGACATGGATAAGAAAGCAAGATCAATATAACAATGAAGAATGCAAAGTCGCTCTACAAGCTAAGCAGAAGAAACATGATTGGTATGTTGACATTGGATGTTCAAAACAAATGACAGGTGATAAAGACAAATTTCTTACATTACGAAAATAAAAAAATGGATCAGTCTCCTTCGGAAATGATAATTCATCCAAAATCATTGGAGAAGGCACAATCCAAATTGGGAACAAGAATGAAAAGGCACAAAATGTTCTACTGGTAGAATATATGAAACATAATCTTCTAAGTGTGAGTCAAATGTG